>WNWK01001028.1:0-42500 GCA_009830355.1 Cherax destructor | reverse complement strand
AGCTCATCACAACTGCTATCTCTCTCAGCTCATCACAACTGACATCTCTCTCAGCTCATCACAACCGCCATCTCTCTCAGCTCATCACAACTACCATCTCTATCAGCTCATCACAACTGTCATCTCTCAGCTCATCACAACTGCCATCTCTCTCAGCTCATCACAACTGCCATCTCTCAGCTCATCACAACTGTCATCTCTCTCAGCTCATCACAACTGCTATCTCTCTCAGCTCATCACAACTGCTATCTCTCTCAGCTCATCAAAACTGCCATCTCTCAGCTCATCACAACTGCTATCTCTCTCAGCTCATCACAACTGCTATCTCTCTCAGCTCATCACAACTGCCATCTCTCTCAGCTCATCACAACTGCCATCTCTCTCAGCTAATCACAACTGCTATCTCTCAGCTCATCACAACTGCTATCTCTCTCAGCTCATCACAACCGCCATCTCTCTCAGCTCATCACAACTACCATCTCTCAGCTCATCACAACCGCCATCTCTCTCAGCTCATCACAACTGCCATCTCTCAGCTCATCACAACTGATATCTCTCTCAGCTCATCCCAACTGCTATCTCTCTCAGCTCATCACAACCGCCATCTCTCTCAGCTCATCACAACTGCCATCTCTCTCAGCTCATCACAACTGCCATCTCTCAGCTCATCATAACTACTATCTCTCTCAGCTCATCACAACTGTCATCTCTCAGCTCATCACAACTGTTATCTCTCTCAGCTCATCACAACTGCCATCTCTCAGCTCATCACAACTGATATCTCTCTCAGCTCATCACAACTGCCATCTCTCAGCTCATCATAACTACTATCTCTCTCAGCTCATCACAACTGTCATCACTCAGCTCATCACAACTGATATCTCTCTCAGCTCATCACAACTGCTACCTCTCTCAGCTCATCACAACTGTCATCTCTCTCAGCTCATCACAACTGCCATCTCTCAGCTCATCACAACTCCATCTCTCAGCTCATCACAACTGCTATCTCACAGTTCATCACAACTGCCATCTCTCAGCTCATCACAACTGCCATCTCTCTCACCTCATCACAACTGCCATCTCTCAGTTCATCACAACTGCCATCTCTCTCACCTCATCACAACTGCCATCTCTCAGCTCATCACAACTGCCATCTCTTTCACCTCATCACAACTGCCATCTCTCAGTTCATCACAACTGCCATCTCTCTCACCTCATCACAACTGCCATCTCTCAGTTCATCACAACTGCCATCTCTCTCACCTCATCACAACTGCCATCTCTCAGTTCATCACAACTGCCATCTCTCTCACCTCATCACAACTGCCATCTCTCAGTTCATCACAACTGCCATCTCTCTCACCTCATCACAACTGCCATCTCTCAGTTCATCACAACTGCCATCTCTCAGTTCATCACAACTGCCATCTCTCAGCTCATCACACCTGCTATCTCTCTCACCTCATCACAACTGCCATCTCTCAGTTCATCACAACTGCCATCTCTCTCAGCTCATCACAACACTCCCGGTTAATCACTGCCTCCTGGATTTTATTCTCCATGACTGACTGACAGTTTGTTATCTGTGAAGGGATAATTGACTGATGGCGAGTAATTACTTGGTGATGGATGGAGGAACAAGTGCTGGGTAAACAATAACAAGTGCTAGGCGAGCAATAACAAGTGTTGGGCGAGCAATAACAAGGGTTAGGCGAGCAATAACAAGTGCTGGGTGAACAATAACAAGTGCTGGGCGAGCAATAACAAGTGCTGGGCGAACAATAAAAAGTGCTGGGTGAACAATAACAAGTGCTGGGTCAGCAAAAACAAGTGCTGGGCGAGCAATAACAAGTGCTGGGTCAGCAATAACAAGTGCTGGGTGAACAATAGCAAGTGCTGGGCGAGCAATAACAAGTGCTGGGCGAGCAATAACAAGTGCTGGGCGAGCAATAACAAGTGTTGGGCGAGCAATAACAAGTGTTGGGCGAGCAATAACAAGTGCTGGGTCAGCAATAACAAGTGCTGGGCGAGCAATAACAAGTGCTGGGCGAGCAATAACAAGTGCTGGTCGAGCAATAACAAGTGTTGGGCGAGCAATAACAAGTGTTGGGCGAGCAATAACAAGTGCTGGGCGAGCAATAACAAGTGCTGGTCGAGCAATAACAAGTGTTGGGCGAGCAATAACAAGTGCTGGGCGAGCAATAACAAGTGTTGGGCGAGCAATAACAAGTGTTGGGCGAGCAATAACAAGTGCTGGGCGAGCAATAACAAGTGCTGGGCGAGCAATAACAAGTGCTGGGCGAGCAATAACAAGTGCTGGGCGAGCAATAACAAGTGTTGGGCGAGCAATAACAAGTGCTGGGTCAGCAATAGCAAGTGCTGGGTCAGCAATAACAAGTGTTGGGTGAACAATAACAAGTGCTGGGAAAGCAATAACAAGTGTTGGGCGAGCAATAACAAGTGTTGGGCGAGCAATAACAAGTTTTGGGTCAGCAATAACAAGTGCTGGGTCAGCAATAACAAGTGCTGGGCGAGCAATAACAAGTGCTGGGTGAACAAAAACAAGTGCTGGGAGAGCAATAACAAGTGTTGGGCGAGCAATAACAAGTGTTGGGCGAGCAATAACAAGTGTTGGGTCAGCAATAACAAGTGCTGGGTCAGCAATAACAAGTGCTGGGTGAACAATAACAAGTGCTGGGCGAGCAATAACAAGTGTTGGGCGAGCAATAACAAGTGCTGGGTCAGCAATAACAAGTGCTGGGTGAAGAATAA
Source organism: Cherax destructor (assembly GCA_009830355.1). Taxonomy (NCBI): domain Eukaryota; kingdom Metazoa; phylum Arthropoda; class Malacostraca; order Decapoda; family Parastacidae; genus Cherax; species Cherax destructor. The sequence continues at coordinate 39,728 of WNWK01001028.1, read as the reverse complement.
CAAGTGCTGGGCGAGCAATAACAAGTGTTGGGTCAGCAATAACAAGTGCTGGGTCAGCAATAACAAGTGCTGGGTGAACAATAACAAGTGCTGGTGAGCAATAACAAGTGCTGGTAAGCAATAACACAATGAAAGTGAGGAGACGGTAGCCTACTTGAGTGACGTCATACGTACTGGACTCCAGTGATTGGCTATCACTGATGTTTCACGATCACGTGACTTTGTTTACCGCCATAATTGAGAGTAAAATATATAGCGTCGTTAGAGATTCAGCAATGTAACATATCTCATATTTTAGAGATAAGACAGACAGCTTTTCTATGAGAAGTTTCACGTACAAGGTGTGGATGAGCGTACTTTACTCTTATCTGAGTGACCATAGAAGGTACGGAGGGACGTACGTTACTCTTATCTTGTTGTAAGATTCTTCTTACTTCTGATACGAAGTCTTCCGCTACTGTGGATCCCACATTTCATATTTCTTAATCAACTTTCTCTCAAGTTTGACACGTCCAGCGGACATAAATTCGTCACCAGCAACTAAGTCCATCACAAAAACAAAGTTTTATTATGATAGTCTTGAGAAAATAAGTGTTTATGTTTTTACAATAATTGTTTGAAAATATTGAAGTCACAAGCAGCGATTATCGGAGACTTATTAATTAATCCTTCATTAAATAATTTTCCAACAGATATAATATAATTAAAATTTAGATAGAGACAATTTTTCATGATTAAATATCGTCAAATCAGGACTAAAATGTCCTTTCGAAGTTACATTGATGACTCAAACTTTAGGGTCGAATTGTTTTTATTTATAAAAATGGCACTTTGAATGTTGGGGGTCAAAGAAATATAAAAATAACTTTTTTTTGGAGAAATAATTATATATATTTAATACCTCTCAGAATATTTAATGTATTTGTGTTGATGTTGATGTGTCTGCGTTGATAACCAAGTGTTTGTGTTGATGTCCAAGTGTTTGTGTTGATGTACAAGTGTTTGTGTTGATGTCAGAGTGTTTGTGTAGATGCCCAAGTGTTTGTGTTGATGTCAGAGTGTTTGTGTAGATGCCCAAGTGTTTGTGTTGATGTCCAAGTGTTTGTGTTGATGTACAAGTGTTTGTGTTGATGTCAGAGTGTTTGTGTAGATGCCCAAGTGTTTGTGTTGATGTCAGAGTGTTTGTGTAGATGCCCAAGTGTTTGTGTTGATGTCAGAGTGTTTGTGTAGATGCCCAAGTGTTTGTGTTGATGCCCAAGTGTTTGTGTTGATGTCCATGTTTTTCAAACTAGCTACAAGGTATATTGATAATCATCAAAAATATGTAGATATAAATCCACTTTTGGTACGTCCAGTTGGTCTCTACTCCAACATTTCGTCATTAAAATTAAGATTTTTTGAACACGTATGTAACGCGCAGGAAGTTGTATATATGCCCAGTAGTAATTCACAGAATCTTTGCTAGTATGTACTTAATTGTTTGAAGATCACCTGAGAACTCTAGTTTCAGAGTGTATTTTAATCCTCTTCATTAGACTAACGTTAGTGGATCACTGAAGACAGTCAGACGTCTTCAGTGATCCACTAACTGAACGAATCGTTATTCTAACAAGTGGGTAAATACAGGTATCATTAAGCTGTTGTCTGACAGAAGTAGCAATGATACAAGTGTCAGCGTCTGTGTCAGGAGAAATACAGGGCGTTTCAAAAAATAGACCCGATTTCAATATATATTGCTTTGAAATTTAGTCAAATTTTTGAAACAGGTATATCATCATGAGAGAACCAATAAAGAAAGCACATTCACCATCACTCGTTCAATAGCTGTCTTGCCATAAGTGTGCAGACTTCGTAATTCCTGAATCATGTTTTACAAACACCTCCAACAGCATGTAAAAAGAACATCCTGTTTTTCTTTTTTATTTTAGTTGCAGCTGAAGAAATATAAGATGGCTGAGAACACTTGGCGGCCTGTACTCTCCCATCATCCCCTCAGTGTGTGTACTCTCCCATCATCCCCTCAGTGTGTGTACTCTCCCATCATCCCCTCAGTGTGTGTACTCTCCCATCATCCCCCAGTGTGTGTACTCTCCCATCATCCCCTCAGTGTGTGTATTCTCCCATCATCCCCCAGTGTGTGTATTCTCCCATCATCCCCTCAGTGTGTGTACTCTCCCATCATCCCCTCAGTGTGTGTACTCTCCCATCATCCAATCTGTGTGTACTCTCCTATCATCCCCTCAGTGTGTGTACTCTCCCATCATCCCCTCAGTGTGTGTATTCTCCCATCATCCCCTCAGTGTGTGTACTCTCCCATCATCCCCTCAGTGTGTGTATTCTCCCATCATCCCCTCAGTGTGTGTACTCTCCCATCATCCCCCCAGTGTGTGTACTCTCCCATCATCCCCTCAGTGTGTGTATTCTCCCATCATCCCCTCAGTGTGTGTACTCTCCCATAATCCCCCCAGTGTGTGTATTCTCCCATCATCCCCTCAGTGTGTGTACTCTACCATCATCCCCCCAGTGTGTGTACTCTCCCATCATCTCCTCAGTGTGTGTACTCTACCATCATCCCACCAGTGTGTGTATTCTCCCATCATCCCATCAGTGTGTGTACTCTCCCATCAACCAATCTGTGTGTACTCTCCTATCATCCCCTCAGTGTGTGTACTCTCCCATCATCCCCTCAGTGTGTGTACTCTCCCATCATCCCCTCAGTGTGTGTAATCTACCATCATCCCCTCAATGTGTGTACTCTCCCATCATCCCCTAAGTGTGTGCACTCTCCCATCATCCCCTCAGTGTGTGTACTCTCCCATCATCCCGTCAGTGTGTGTGTACTCTCCGATCATCCTCTCAGTGTGTGTACTCTCCCATCATCCCCTAAGTGTGTACTCTCCGATCATCCCCTCAGTGTGTGTACTCTCCCATCATCCCCTAAGTGTGTGTACTCTCCCATCATCCCCTCAGTGTGTGTACTCTCCCATCATCCCCTCAGTGTGTGTGTACTCTCCCATCATCCCCTCAGTGTGTGTACTCTCCCATCCTCCCCTAAGTGTGTGTACTCTCCGATCATCCCCTAAGTGTGTGCACTCTCCCATCATCCCCTCAGTGTGTGTACTCTACCATCATCCCCTCAGTGTGTGTAATCTCCGATCATCTCCTAAGTGTGTGTACTCTACCATCATCCCCTCAGTGTGTGTACTCTACCATCATCCACTCAGTGTGTGTACTCTCCGATCATCCCCTAAGTGTGTGTACTCTCCCATCATCTCCTCAGTGTGTGTACTCTCCCATCATCTCCTCAGTGTGTGTACTCTACCATCATCCCCCCAGTGTGTGTATTCTCCCATCATCCCCTCAGTGTGTGTACTGTCCCATCATCCCCTCAGTGTGTGTACTCTCCCATCATCCACTCAGTGTGTGTACTCTCCCATCATCCCCTAAGTGTGTGTACTCTCCCATCATCCCCTCAGTGTGTGTACTCTCCCATCATCGCCTAAGTGTGTGTACTCTCCCATCATCCCCTCAGTGTGTGTACTCTCCCATCATCCCCTCAGTGTGTGTACTCTCTTATCATCCCCTAAGTGTGTGTACTCTCCCATCATCCCCTCAGTGTGTGTACTCTACCATCATCCCCTCAGTGTGTGTACTCTTCCATCATCCCCTCAGTGTGTGTACTCTCCCATCATCCCCTAAGTGTGTGTACTCTCCCATCATCCCCTCAGTGTGTGTACTCTCCCATCATCCCCTAAGTGTGTGTACTCTCCCATCATCCCCTCAGTGTGTGTACTCTCCCATCATCCCCTCAGTGTGTGTACTCTCCCATCATCCCCTCAGTGTTATATTCAAGATAGTAACACAACTGTGTTACTAGTAACACAAAATGTGTTACTAGTAACACAACTGTGTTACTAACAACATAAAAGTGTTACTAGCAACACAATTGTGTTACTAACAACTCAAATGTGTTACTAACAACGCAACAGTGTTACTAGCAACACAACTGTGTTACTAGCAACACAATTGTGTTACTAACAACTCAAATGTGTTACTAACAACGCAACAGTGTTACTAGCAACGCAACTGTGTTACTAGCAACACAACTGTGTTACTAGCAACACAACTGTGTTACTAGCAACACAACTGTGCTACTAGCAACACTAGGTGATATTACAATGGTCACGGAGGAAACTACGGATAAGTTGGGTAGTTTCAAATGTAGGTTGGATAAATTCATGAGTGAGATGGGTTGGATTTGAGTGGGAATTACACATGAGTAAATAGAATTATCAAAGCTTATTTCTTGGATAGCATTGAAGATTGGGTTGAAGAAATATTTTGTTAGTGGGATGGAATGTGAAGGACCTGCCTAGTATGGGCCAACAGGCCTGCTGCAGTGTTCCTCCTTTCTTATGTTCTTATGTTCTTATGAAAGAGAGAGACAGAGACAGAGACATAGACAGACAGAGACAGACAGACAGAAACAGAGACAGAAAGAGACAGAGACATAGACAGACAGAGACAGACATAGACAGAGAGAGAGAGAGAGAGAGAGAGAGAGAGAGAGAGAGACACTAGTGTACAACTATAAGGGGAAGAGAATAATACGTTGTCTAATATGGAATAATAAGATGAGCTGCTTCTTACAAGCATAATTAAGGAAAGTTAAGTAATCTCTATTAAGATCAGAAGTTAATTAAAGCCTCTGCCTGGCTACTAGCACGACCTGGCCTCCTGTTCCACCTCCACCACTACCTCTACCTCCACTACCACCATTGCTACCTGCACTACCACAACCACTACCACTGCTCGGTATCAAGAGGACACACAGATAAAGAATAAAAAATAGTTATAATTTTTACAGTGCTGGTCGGTTAAGCCAGTGGAAGGCCTCGGTCAGATGATCAAAAGCTCCAGCTGCGGGTCATCTTATGTCTAAGACCAGCGTCAGGAAACACTTGTCCTCTTTCCTGACAAATCTAACCTAACCTAAGAAGACAGAACGATAATAAGTTAGTACTAACTCGATCTCAGTTCTCTGAAAGCACGTATAAAAACTGAATAATTGAATAAGGAAAGAATAATAAGAGAGGAACAAGGGCGAAGAACACATATGGAACCTAATTATCAGTATGAGCCAAAAAAGGCATTAGTAAGACCTTCATTTTGTTACAATAATAATAAGTACTGGCAATGAATTATGCAACTTAGATATGATGAATTGTTGAGTTAAGGCTACGAGTCGTCTATTGACTGAGAAAGACATATATAGGAAAAGGAGATCTTTTAATACTTCAACGTTTTATCTTGTAAGTGAAGACTGACAACAACAAAGGTCTCACCTAGCTAAACCTGACTCAACCACAAGGTTAAGTAACCCAAACACAATTTCAAATGAAAATACGACATAGATCAGGTCATCCAGCCGACAGAGGCAGGTCCATGAGCTGGAGCTTAGCATCCACGAACACAGCTAGGTTACTACTACTGTCATGTTCTAGCTGATAGCTAGTCCACAAATGGAACACTAGGCCACAATAGTGAGTACTAGTGCCACGTCAGCTAGCAAGGTATCATCCTCCTAGTTGCGCTACTAGAACACAGACACTAGTAAACATAGATAAATAAGCACATTTAAAAGAAATGAACATTAAAATTTACTAGATATATTTAACAAGAAAGGAAAAATATATAAACACAACCCAAACAAGAGTTTAGATTAAGATACAAGCAGAACAGCAGCTCTGATCAATATATAAGAACTCCTAAACTCACTAGTAAAAGTGTGTTAGACACGAATCTGAAACACTGTTATAACTGACTCCAGTCATACAAGAGGCTGGGTGTAAGTATACGCGGGACATCTACTGTATTAATACCGACAAGATGTTCAGCAGCAGGACAGTCAGTCCCTCACTTGCAGAGTATTCTTCACCACCTCCCAGGCTGACCATTGATTGCTTCATATTTTGTATATAGTTCTGCTGCCTTCCTATTATGTCTGTGAATTTGTATTGATAGAGCCACTGGATGGCGAAACGTCAACAATAAAGATACCCAGATGATGGACAAGTGTTTAATTCTTCAAGAATACTCTCAAGAATCACACATTCTTGGCCCTAAGCTGCCTCCTTCTTCAGTAACACTTGAAGACCAGCATGCAATTGATCGTCTTACCCACACTCACTCTACCCCACCCACACTCACTGTACCCCACCCACACTCACTGTACCCCACCCACACTCACTGTACCCCACCCACACTCACTGTACCCCACCCACACTCACTGTACCCCACCCACACTCACTGTACCCCACCACACTCACTGTCCCCACCCACCTCACTGTACCCCACCCACAATCACTGTCCTCACCCACACTCACTGTACCCCACCCACACTCACTGTACCCCACCCACATTCACTGAACCCCACCCACATTCACTGTACCCCACCCACACTCACTGTACCCCACCCACACTCACTGTACACCACCCACACTCACTGTACCCCACCCACACTCACTGTGCCCACCCACACTCACTGTACCCCACCCACACTCACTGTACCCCACCCACACTCACTGTACCCCCCCCACACTCACTGTATCCACCCACACACTGTACAACACCCACACTCACTGTACACCACCCACACTCACTGTACCCCACCCACACTCACTGTCCCCACCCACACTCACTGTGCCCACCCACACTCACTGTACACCACCCACACTCACTGTACCCCACCCACACTCACTGTACCCCACCCACACTCACTGTGCCCCACCCACACTCACTGTATCCCACCCACACACACTGTACAACACCCACACTCACTGTACCCACCTACACACACTGTATCCCACCCACACACACTGTCCCACCCACACTCACTGTATCCCACCACACACTGTATTCCACCCACACTCACTGTAGCCCACCCACACTCACTGTACCCCACCACACACACTGTACCCCAGCCACACTCACTGTACCCCACCCACACTCACTGAACCCCACCCACACTCACTGTGACCCCACCCACATTCACTGTCCCCACTCATACTAACTGCACCCCACCCACACTCACTGTACACCACCCACATTCACTGTACCCCACTCACACTCACTGTACCCCACCCACACTCACTGTACACCACCCACACTCACTGACCCCACCCACACTCACTGAACCCCACCCACACTCACTGTACCCCACCCACATTCACTGTACCCCACTCATACTAACTGCACCCACCCACACTCACTGTACACCACCCACATTCACTGTACCCCACTCACACTCACTGTACCCCACCCATACTCACTGTACACCACCCACACTCACTGTACCCACCCACACTCACTGTACCCCACCCACACTCACTGTACAACACCCACACTCACTGTACACCACCCACACTCACTGTACACCACCCACACTCACTGTACCTCACCCACACTCACTGAACCCCACCCACACTCACTGTACACCACCCACACTCACTGTACACCACCCACATTCACTGTACCCACCCACACTCACTGAACCCCACCCACATTCACTGTACCCCACCCACATTCACTGTACCCCACTCACACTCACTGCACCCTACCCACACTCACTGTACACCACCCACACTCACTGTACCCACCCACACTCACTGTACCTCACCCACACTCACTGAACCCCACCCACACTCACTGTACACCACCCACACTCACTGTACACCACCCACACTCACTGAACCCCACCCACACTCACTGTACACCACCCACACTCACTGTACCCACCCACACTCACTGAACCCCACCCACAATCACTGTACACCACCCACACTCACTGAACCCCACCCCACACTCACAGTACCTTACCTACACACACTGTACCCCACCCACACTCACTGTACCTCACCCACACACACTGTACCCCACCCACACTCACTGTATCCCACTCGCACACACTGTATCACACCCACACTCACTGTACCCCACCCACACTCACTGTACCCAAACCACACTCACTGTATTCCACCCACACACTGTACCACACCCACACTCACTGTACCCACCTACACACACTGTACCCCACCCACACACACTGTACCCCACCCACACTCACTGTATCCCACCCACACACTGTATTCCACCCACACTCACTGTAGCCCACCCACACACACTGTATCCCACCCACACACACTGTATCCCACCCACACATTGTATCCTACCCACTCTCACTGTATCCCACCACACACACTGTATCCAACCCACACTCACTGTATCCCAGCCACACACACTGTACCCCACCCACACTCACTGCATCCCACCAACACACTATGTCCCACCCACACTCACTGCATCCAACCCACAAACACTGTACCCCACCCACACTCACTGTATCCCACCCGCACACACTGTACCCCACCCACACTCACTGTACCCCACCCATACTCATGGTACCCCACCCACACTCACTGTACCCCACCTACACTCTCTGTACCCCACCCACACTCACTGTACTTCACCCACACTCACTGTACCCCACTTACACTCACTGTACCCACCTACACTCACTGTACACCACCTACACTCACTGAACCCCACCTACACTCACTGTACCCCACCTACACTCACTGTACCCAAATCACACTCACTGTAGCCCGCCCACACACACTGTACCTTACCCACATTCACTGTACCCCACCCACACACACTGTACCCCAAATACACTCACTGTACCTCACCTACACTCACTGTACCCCACCTACACTCTCTGTACACCACCTACACTCACTGTACCCCACCAACACTCACTGTACCCCACCCACACTCACTGTACCCCACCCACACTCACTGTACCCCACCCACACACACTGTATCACACCCACACTCAGTGTACCCCACCTACAATCACTGTACTCCACCTACACTCACTGTACCCAAATCACACTCACTGTAGTCCACCCACACACACTGTACCTTACCCACATTCACTGTACCCCACCCACACACACTGAACCCCACTCACACACACTGTACCCCACCCATATACACTGTACCCCACCCACACTCACTGTACCCCACCCACACTCACAGTACCCCACCCACACACACTGTACCCCATCTACACACACTGTATCCCATATACACTCAATGTACCCCACCCACACTCACACTGTACCCCACCCATACTCACTGTACCCCACCCACACTCACTGTACCCCACCTACACTCACTGTACCCCATCTACACTCACTACACCCCACCTCCACTGACTGTTCCCCACCTGAACTCAATGTACCCCACCTACACTCACTATATCCCAACTACACTCACTACACACCACCTACACTCACTACACACCACCTACACTCACTACACACCACCTACACTCACTACACACTACCTACACTCACTACACCCCACCAACACTCAATACACCCAACCTACACTCACAACACCCATCTACACTCAGCACAACCCACCTACACTCACTACACACCCTTTTACACTCACTACACCCCAGCTACTCACTACAAACTACCTACACTCACTACACCCCACACACATTCACTACACCCCATCTATACTCACTACACCCCATCTACACTCACTACACTCCATTTACACTCACTGCACCCTCACACTCACTACAACTCACCTACACTCACTACACCCCACCTACACTCACCACACTTAGTCTAGTCACTACACCCCACCTACTTTTAGTACACCTTCCTACACTCACTACACACAACCTACACTCACTACACACCACCTGCACTCACTACACCCCACCTACACTCACTACACCACACCTACACTCACTACAACACACCTACACTCACTACACCCCACCTACACTCACTACTCTTACTTACACTCACTACACCACACCTACACTCACTGTACCCAAATCACACTCACTGTACCCCACCCACATTCACTGTACCCCACCCACACACACTGAACCCCACTCACACACACTGTACCCCACCCATATACACTGTCCCCACCCACACTCACTGTACCCCACTCACACTCACAGTACCCCACCCACACACACTGTACCCCATCTACACACTGTATCCCATATACACTCAATGTACCCCACCCACACTCAACTGTCCCCACCCATACTCACTGTACCCCACCCACACTCACTGTACCCCACCTACACTCACTGTACCCCATCTACACTCACTACACCCCACCTCCACTGACTGTTCCCCACCTGAACTCAATGTCCCCACCTACACTCACTGATATCCCAGCTACACTCACTACACACCACCTACACTCACTCACACCACCTCACTCACTACACACCACCTACACTCACTACACACTACCTACACTCACTACACCCCACTAACACTCAATACACCCAACCTACACTCACAACACCCATCTACACTCAGCACAACCCACCTACACTCACTACACACCCTTTTACACTCACTACACCCCAGCTACTCACTACAAACTACCTACACTCACTACACCCCACACACATTCACTACACCCCATCTATACTCACTACACCCCATCTAAACTCACTACACTCCATTTACACTCACTGCACCCTCACACTCACTACAACTCACCTACACTCACTACACCCCACCTACACTCACCACACTTAGTCTAGTCACTACACCCCACCTACTTTTAGTACACCCTTCCTACACTCACTACAAACAACCTACACTCACTACACACCACCTGCACTCACTACACCCCACCTACACTCACTACACCACACCTACACTCACTACACTCACTACACCCCACCTACACTCACTACTCTTACTTACACTCACTACACCACACCTACACTCACAACACCCTACCTACACTCACTACACTCCACCTACACTTACGACACCTCACCTACACTCACTCACCCCACCTACACTCACTACACCCCACCTACACTCACTACACTCCACGTACACTTAAAGCAACCACACTTACACTCACTACACCCCACCTACACTAGCTGCACCCTCCTTTCACTCACTACACCACCACATACACTCAGTACACCACACCTACACTCACAACATTCCACCTACACTCACTACACCCCACTTACACTCACTACACCCCACCTACATTCGATACACTCCACCTACACTCATTACACCTCACCTACACTCACTAAACCCCACGAACCCTCACCACACTTACCTTCAGTCACTACACCCCACCTACACTTACTACACCCCACCTACACTCACTACACACCTCCTACACTCACTACACCCCACCTACAATCACCACACTTACTTACAGTCACTACACCCACCCTACACCCCACCTACACTCACTACACACCACCTACACTCACTACACCCCATCTACACTCACTATAACACACCTACACTCACTACTCCTCCACTTACACTCACTACACCCCACCTACAGTCACTACACCCCACTTACACTTACTACACCCCACCTACGCTCACTACACACCTCCAACACTCACTACACCCCACCTGCACATTACAACCCCATTTACACTCATTACACCCTACCTACCCTCACTACACCCCACTTACACTCACTACGCCCCACCTACACTCACTACACCCCACCTAAAATCACTTTACTTAATTACAGTCACTACACCCCACCTACTCTTCCTACATCCCACATACACTCACTACACACCACCTGCACTCACTACACCCCACCTACGCTCACTACACCCCCACTTACACTCACTACACTTCACCTACATGCACTACACACTATCTACACTCACCACACTAACTTACAGTCACTACACTCCACTTACACTCACTACACCCAATCTACACTCACAACACCCCATCTACACTCAACACACCCCACCTACACTCACTACACACCCATTTACACTCACTACACCCCATCTGCTCAATATAAACTACCTACACTCACTACACCCTCCTCTTACACTCACTACACCCACCTACACTTACTACACCCCACCTTCACTCACCACACATAATTACAGTCACTACACCCCACCTTTTCTTACTATACCCTACCTACACTCACTACACACCACCTACACTCACTACACCCCACCTACACTCACTACGACACACCTACACTCATTACAACTCCTACACTCACTGTACCCTACCTAGACTCACTACACTCCACCTACACTCAATACACCTTCACTTACACTCACTGCACCACACCTACACTCACTACACCACACCTACACTCACTACACCACACCTACACTCATTATACCCCACCAACACTAAATACAACCACATTTACCCTCACTACACCCCACCTACATTCGCTACACCCCACCTACACTCACTAAACCCCAATTACACTCACTATACCACACGTACACTCACTACACCCCAACACTCACTGCACCCCACCTACACTTACTACACCCAACCTACACTCACTACACCCCATTTACACTCACTACACCCCCCCTACTGACACTGTCTCACACACACTGTATGGAGGTACAGTGACACTGTCTCACACACACTGTATGTAGGTACAGTGACACTGTCTCACACACACTGTATGGAGGTACAGTGACACTGTCTCACACACACTGTATGGAGGTACAGTGACACTGTCTCACACACACTGTATGGAGGTACAGTGACACTGTCTCTCACACACACTGTGTGTAGGTACAGTGACACTGCCTCACACACATTGTATGGAGGTACAGTGACACTGTCTCACACACACTGTATGTAGGTACAGTGACACTGTCACACACACTGTATGCAGGTACAGTGACACTGTCTCACACACACTGTATGTAGATACAGTGACACTGTCTCACACACACACTGTATGTAGATACAGTGACACTGTCTCACATACACTGTATGTAGGTACAATGACACTGTCTCACACACACTGTATGTAGGTACAGTGACACTGTCTCACACACACTGTATGGAGGTACAGTGACACTGTCTCACACACACTGTATGGAGGTACAGTGACACTGTCTCACACACACTGTATGTAGGTACAGTGACACTGTCTCTCACACACACTGTGTGTAGGTACAGTGACACTGCCTCACACACATTGTATGGAGGTACAGTGACACTGTCTCACACACACTGTATGCAGGTACAGTGACACTGTCTCACACACACTGTATGTAGATACAGTGACACTGTCTCACACACACACTGTATGTAGATACAGTGACACTGTCTCACACACACTGTATGTAGGTACAATGACACTGTCTCTCACACACACTGTGTGTAGGTACAGTGACACTGCCTCACACACATTGTATGGAGGTACAGTGACACTGTCTCACACACACTGTATGTAGGTACAGTGACACTGTCACACACACACTGTATGCAGGTACAGTGACACTGTCACACACACACTGTATGCAGGTACAGTGACACTGTCACACACATACACTCTATGTAGGTAAAGTAACAGACTCTTCCACACACATACACACACACAGACCCAGTAGCAGACAGCGAAGAGGCGGGGCCAGGAGCTGAGTCTCGACCCCTGCAACCACAATTAGGTGAGTACAATTAGGTGAGTACAGGCAGGGCCATGAGCTGTAAATCGAACCCTGCAACCACAAACACACACAGTAAGACAAGAGAGAGAGGGGTGGGGTAGACTGCGTTTTCTTGGACTGTAAGAAGGCTTTAGACACAGTTCCACACAAGAGATTAGTGCATAATCTGGAGGACCATTCAGGTATAACAGGGAAGGCACTGCAATGGATCAGAGAATGCCTGACAGGAAGACATCAGCGAGTCATGGTACGTGACGAGGTGACAGAGTAGGCGCCTGTGACAAGCGGGGTTCCACAGGGGTCATTCCTAGGACCGGTGCTGTTTCTGGAATATGTGAACGACATGACGGAAGTGTCCCTTTTTGCAATTTGTCCCTGTTTGCAGACGATCTGAAGTTAATGAGGAGAATTCAATCGGAGGAGGACCAAGCAGGACTACAAAGGGATCTGGACAGGCTGCAGGCCTGGTCCAGAAACTGGCTCCTGGAGTTCAATCTCACCAAGTGCAAAGTCATAAAGATTGGGGAAACGCAAAGACCGCAGACGGAGTACATTCTAGCGGGCCAAAGGCTGCAAACCTAACTCAAGGAAAAGGATCTTAGGGTGAGTATAATACCGAGCACATCTGAGACGCACATCAACCAAATAACTGTTGCAGCATATGAGCGCCTAGCAAACCTAACAATAGCATCCCGACATCTCAGTAAGGAATCGTTCAGGACAGTGTACACCGTGTATGTCAAACCCATATTGGAGTATGCAGCACCAGTTTGGAATCCACACCTAGCCAAGCACGTAAGGAAATTAGAGAAGTGCAAATGTTTGCAACGAGACTAGTCCCGGAGCTAAGGGGCATGTCCTAAGAGATGTTAAGGGAAATTGACCTGACGACACTGTAGGACAGGAGAGATAGGGGGATGTGATAACGACATATAAAATACTGAGGGGAATCGACAAGGTAGACAGAGACAATATGTTCCAGAGATGGGACACAGCAACAAGGGGTCATAATTGGAAGTTGAAGACTCAGATGAATCACAGGGATGTTAGGAAGTATTTCTTCAGTCATTGAGTTGTCAGGAAGTGGAATTGTCTGAAAAGTGATATAGTGGAGGCAGTATGAGGTATGATAAAGCTCATGGAGCAGGAAGAGTGACCTAGTAGCGACACTGAAGAAACGGGGCCAGGAGCTGTGACTCGACCCCTGCAACCACAACTAGGTGAGTATAAACACACACACACACTTGTCCCTATAATCAACACAAACAATCTTTCTTGGTTTTGTTTTTCTTACACCAAAGTCTTGGAAACTTCTTGAACTGAAGCAGCGATAAACATGTTCTTAGAAGCAACTGTGTTCGTTCTTATCATGTTTCAGTAAAGTTCGGGACGAAAATCAATGAAAAATTATAATATTCCAAATACCCAGAGTTTACTAACCGCACCTGCAACTCCTCGTGTTGTTCTCAAAAACAAAATAGGTGCAAGTTGCCTGAGGAAGTATGCAGCTGGTCCGGCGACACTATCAGATGGTGTTAAACTCTCCACTGACGCTGTGAATGTTTATATCAGGCGAGATAGTGGTGATACCAGGGCAGCAACAAGCTCCTGTAAGGTTGTGTGAGATACAAGAGGCGTTCCTCTTGCTACCAGACTGTATTCTTCTTGGATGGCCTCTCTTCCAACACTCATTTCTCAGTGCTGTGTTAGCCACTCCCTCTGCCACTTCAGCACTAAAAAAGTGTTTTATACATATGCCTTAACGAAGGTAGAAAGATTTACGCGCAGCGCAGAACTAGGTCTCCCTGGATGCCCGCAGCAGTGGTCGCACTGCAACAAATCCACCTGTCCAGGGCAGAACTGATTAGCAGATAATAAAGTATACACGGGGCAGACTGACTTATTTCCAGCTGATTTTATCTTTACTCCAGCTTGATGTCTCAAGAAGATTGTAGCCAAGACGAACTGTGCCTGTTGCCCTCCTGCTACTACGCTATCTTACATGTTATCGCAAATGTTCCGACCAACACACACCAGTAAGTTCTTAGTAGTTTTTTAAATATAAGTGATGCAATAATTTTCAATGTGAACTATTATATATATGTATGTATATATATATATATATATATATATATATATATATATATATATATATATATATATATATATATATATAGCAAAAGATCACAGTAAACAGGTGATATCAAAATATGCAAGACAACCACTATGAAAAACATAGAGGAATTCCAAGCGCTTTCGTGACTACTCACATTATCAAGGAACTATAAAAGGAAACATGACAAGAGGACTTATATAAGGGGCAAGACTACACCTCACAATCACATCACACTAACAAAGACAACACCTCACAGTAGCGTAACATCGCACGACTCTGTGAAGAGGAACATAAGAAAGGACCTGAAACTCTTCCCAAGAATTAAGATTAGTCCAATTTATCATTATATTCTTCCCAAATTTTATTAATTATAAAAGAATCCAATTTATATAAACCAAAAGAAATATTCATATTATTTTCAAAACTGCTTTTAATGAAACATGATTCTATTATATTCCTCTCAACCATGGACTTGCTTGATACAACCTTCTCAGCATTTTGAAAATCAATTGGATGGTTAAAATCTCTCACATGAATAAATAGAGCATTAGAATCTTGTCCAGTTCTAATGCTATATTTATGTTGTTTTAATCTTAGTTCAAGACTTTTACCAGTTTGACCGTAATAAACTTTATCGCATATTTTACAGGGAATCTTATATACACATCCGTCAGCATTTTGGGGGGAATTTTTTATCAAGTCTTTTTACTGTATCAAGATTTTTAAATACAACTTTGATATTAAAATTCTTAAGAAAGGAAGGCATATCAAGCAAGTTTTCATGGTAAGGGAGAACCAACATATTTTTGGTTGAATAAGGTTGGTTGTCCCTTTTAGGATTGTAAAAAGTATTCCTAGCTATTTTAAAAGATTTATCAATTATGTTTCTAGGGTATTTTAAATCATTAGCTATTTCATAAATTTTAGAGATTTCTTCATCTATGAACTCTGGACTACAAATACGTAAAGCTCTCAAAACCATTGAAGAAAAAACCGACACTTTAACTCTATCTTGATGTGAAGAGTAATAGTGTACATAGGAACAATTATTTGTAGGTTTTCTGTAAATTTTAAATTTAAAATCAATGTTACCCTTAATAATAAAAACATCTAGGAAGGGCAATGAGTTATTTACTTCGAATTCAACAGTAAAATTTATAGAATGAGCTAAGCTATTTAATTTAACAGTTCCAGTTGATGATTTACTAAGTTTCTTATCTGAAGAACTGGTTAATTATGATTTACCATTGCCAGTTCCTACTATCATTAAACTTATTAAACTTTGTATTGTTGATGCAAAATTTGTATTTAATGATGAGTTTTACACTCAGAAGTTTGGTATGGCAATGGGCAATCCTCTTTCACCTGTTCTTAGTAACTTATATATGGAATTTTTCGAAACAAGATTGCTTAACACTATCCTTCCCAATAGAGCTAAGTGGTATAGATATGTTGATGATATTTTGTGCCTTATGCCTAAGAATGTAGACATAAACCATTTCCTTGTTAAATTAAATAGCTTAGCTCATTCTATAAATTTTACTGAAACCAGATATTTTGCTGAAACCAGATATTTCCCAAACAGAAAAGAACAGGAAAGGTTAGACAGTTTAGAAGATGAAAGTGTAACCTACAGTGAGAGGGAGAGGGATCGAGATATAGTGAGTCACTGGTCCGCTGGACTTAAGAGCACCAACAGGGAGGAGGCAGCCACCTGCTAATAGTGGCTAATTATCCTCCTTCTCATTATTGCCCGTCTTAATTACAAGAAGAGTTAATCGTTCCTACTAATTAAGAACAGTCAGTGGGAATCTAAGACGATATTACAAGTCTAGCAGCTTTATTTTTATGTTGGTTAATTGTGCTTTCCAAGACATGTTTTGTTATTTTATATCCGGAGTTAAAGATCATAGTTGAGTTTTGTTAGAAAAGTGTTTTAGTGAAGTGTTGCTTCAAGAACCATGTGTTGGTGGTTCAAGAACCCTGTGTTGGTGCTTCAAGAACCATGTGTTGGTGCTTCAAGAATCCTGTGTTGGTGCTTCAAGAACCCTGTGTTGGTGCTCCAAGAACCATGTGTTGGTGCTTCAAAAACCATGTGTTGGTGGTTCAAGAACCCTGTGTTGGTGCTTCAAGAACCATGTGTTGGTGCTTCAAGAATCCTGTGTTGGTGCTTCAAGAACCCTGTGTTGGTGCTTCAAGAACCATGTGTTGGTGCTTCAAGAACCATGTGTTGGTACTTCAAGAACCATGTGTTGGTGCTTCAAGAACCATGTGTTGGTGCTTCAAGAATCCTGTGTTGGTGCTTCAAGAACCCTGTGTTGGTGCTTCAAGAACCATGTGTTGGTGCTTCAAAAACCATGTGTTGGTGCTTCAAGAACCATGTGTTGGTACTTCAAGAAACCTGTGTTGGTGCTTCAAGAACCATGTGTTGGTGCTTCAAGAACCCTGTGTTGGTGCTTCAAGAACCATGTGTTGGTGCTTCAAGAGCCATGTGTTGGTGCTTCAAGAACCATGTGTTGGTGCTTCAAGAACCATGTGTTGGTGCTTCAAGAACCATGTGTTGGTGGTTCAAGAACCCTGTGTTGGTGCTTCAAGACCCATGTGCTTATGGTTCAAGAACCATGTGTTGGTGCTTCAAGAACCATGTGTTGGTGCTTCAAGAACCATGTGTTGGTGCTTCAAGAACCATGTGTTGGTACTTCAAGAACCATGTGTTGGTGCTTCAAGAACCATGTATTGGTGCTTCAAGAACCATGTGCTGGTGGTTCAAGAACCATTTGTTGGTGCTTCAAGAACCATGTGCTGGTGGTTCAAGAACCATGTGTTGGTGCTTCAAGAACCATGTGTTGGTGCTTGAAGAACCATGTGTTAGTGGTTCAAGTCCCATGTGTTGGTGATTCAAGAACCATGTGTTGGTACTTAAAGAACCATGTGTTGTGCTTCAAGAACCATGTGCTGGTGGTTCAAGAACCATGTGTTGGTACTTCAAGACCCTTGTGTTGGTGGTTCAAGAACCATGTGTTAGTACTTTAAGAACCATGTGTTGGTGCTTCAAAAACCATGTATTTGTGGTTCAAGAACCATGTGTTGATGCTTCAAGAAACATGTGTTGATGGTTCAGGAACCATGTGTTGGTGCTTCAAGAACCCTTTACTGGTGCTTCAAAAATCATGTGCTGCTGCTTCATGAACCATGTGCTGCTGCTTCATGAACCTCGTACTGGTGCTTCAAGAACCATGTGCTGGTGCTTCAAGAACCAAGTGCTGGTGCTTCAAGAACTAAGTGCCTGTGCTTCAAGATTCATGTGCTGGTGCTTCAAGAACCATGTACTGGTGCTTCAAGAACCATGAACATGGACTGTCATGGGAAGAGAATATATTGAGACTACTAGGTACAGCCCCCGGCATGTGTCTGACTGTCTCTAAGTCTACTCGAGTTCTTAGACAGAGGGCTCTAATCTATAGCTCATATGTGGGGAAGCACATGACGTCATGGCTTGGCAAAAGAGCCTTGCTATAAATGTATTAGGAATTATAAGTATATATTCTACGCAAGTATCATATGTTGACAGCTCGGCGACACTAACGTATGGCATCCCCGACATCCTGCTAAATTAATACAAAAGGTAGACGGTAGACGTTTCAGGCTCTGACTTGATCCCATACAATTAAAGAAAACATTGTACACAACAACGTAGGACATGCTTCAACATCATGCATTTTAAATCATGATGGATCATAAAATTAATGAGATTACAAGTGGACAAATGAGAGTGATCGATCATTATTCGTGTGATCTACGGATTCTAAGGAAACTTATTTACAAAGAAGAATGTGTTTAATAGTGAAAACAAAGTTTGTGCACACTAGTTTTTTACTGTTAAATCTCAGAATTCTGAGATAACCTGAACATTTTAAATCAAATTGATCCACGTTTAAAATAACATACAGTTGAGTACTCATTGGAATATACCGATCATCTCTACAAGTTATTTACATTCAACCCCAACTCTGCTAGGGTGAGATTTACATATGCTGGGAGTGAGGAGGATCAACATTAGCATAAATAATTGAAACTTGAGGATTCCTCATCAGTTGTCGTGTATGTAGAGAATAATGAGAGTCAGGTTGTACGTCAGTCAGGTTGTTAGAGGTTAAAGGTACTGGGTCAGGAGGATTGTCAGTCTGATTCATTCGTCTGGCTGCCAGGAATCTCATCAACATCACCACATACTTACTTCATATGATCTAAATGCGATTCTTTATACTGACCACTACTAATTTATTTAACTATATATGTGTGTTACCACTTACATGATCAACTACTCGGTAGGGACCTGCAAACTTTTGGTCGAGCTTTGGTATTGCGGATGTTTTATTGAAATTAGTTAACTTAACTCTCGAGTCTACTTGAATTTTGGTTCGTTTCACTCGGGTGTAACTCTTGTAAATTCTGTTGTTGACTTGTTAAGTGTTTTTCAGATTCTTCAGAAAATACTTTGAGCTCAGCTGATACGAGACGTTACGAAATCATCTTCATTATAGTTTGGTTTTGGAGTGGAATATAACAACTCATACGGTAAACGCTTATCAACACCATACAATGCATAATGAGGTTTTGCAAGGATCAGTTTTAGGCCCTTTGTTATTCATAATTTACATTAAAGGTCTTGGCGATGGAATATATAGTGACAAGAGTAAATTCGCTGACGACACAAAAATAAGGTGTTCCGTAGCTCGATTGGTAGCGCACTCAGCTCACACACTGAGGTCCGGAGTTCGAATCACCGGTACGGCTGGAAAACATTAGGACGTGTTTCCATAAGACACCTGTTGTCCATGTTCACCCATCAGTATAATGGGTACCTGGGTGTTAGTCGACTGGTGTGGGTCGTATCCTGGGTGTTAGTGGGCTGGTGTGGGTCGCATCCTGGGTGTTAGTGGACTGGTGTGGGTCGCATCCTGGGTGTTAGTGGACTGGTGTGGGTCGCATCCTGGGTGTTAGTGGACTGGTGTGGGTCGCATCCTGGGTGTTAGTGGACTGGTGTGGGTCGCATCCTGGGAAAAACTGACCTAATTTGCGGGAAATGCTCAGCATAACAAGGGTCTTTCTATATAGTAGTATGTCACTGATGTCAGCTATGGTCTGTATACCTTGTACATGTACTGGTAGAAACAAAGATATTATTATTATAAGCCAAATAATAGGTTCAGAGAAGGATAATATTGACATTGACTGCGAGAAGATTTAAACAAGATAATGTCATGGTCAGAAAAGTTCAATATAGATAAATGCAATGTCCTAATTCTTGGGAATTTAAATAACCATGGCACTTAAAAACTGAAAAACGCTGAATTGGCTCATACAGAATGTGAAAAGGACTTGAGAGTTATGCTAAGCAGAAATCTGAAGCCAAGACAACAGTGTGTATAATAAGTTTATATCAATAAGTATAAGCAACAGGAGTCCCGAGATTATACTACAGCTCTACACATCACAAGTAAAGTCTTACATAGATTATGCAACTCAGATCTGATCTCCGTATTCCAGAATTGTTATAAATGCGTTGGATAATATACAGAGAGGGGTGACAACATTCATCCACCGAATAAGGAATCTTTCATAGGAAGATAGATTAGGTGGTTCTGAACCTTCACACTCTTGAAAGACCTATAACGAGAGACGATATGGTCGAAATATACAAATGGAAGATAAATAAAGTACCGAGGAAATTCAATCAAGAGAGAACTCAAAATAACGGATTTAAAAATTAGATAAATTTTGATTTAGAAAGGACTGTAATAGAGTCGTCAATGAGTTGAACATTCTGTAAGATAAAGAAAGAATATCTAAATCTTTGTGAGGTTTTAAAAAATAGGTTAAAGAATTATGAATGAAAAAGGTTGGATGTGTGTGGAACCTGCCTGGAATCACTAATAAGCGTTACTGGAGTCAGTGTCCTGGTGTAACTTTGAATAAATATATGAGTTGAATAAATATATGGGTGACCAGGACTTGCCAAGTATGGGCTAGTAGAACTGCTGCAGTGTTTCTTCATTTTCATGTTCTTATAATATATATAAACCACTAGACAATTGATTCTTTGAGCTGAGACCATGAAGTCATTCTCATTTAACAGACAATGTACATTTTCGTGTAGGTATCACCAGCTTATTGTTGGTCCAGACAAAGGCTTTATTTGGAAGGGTACACACTGCAGGAATTTGTCAGTAGTTGATGTGTCTGGTGGAACTCCTTAACTGCCAGTCTTGATGCTCCAGCATCCGTGACGCTCTCTAAACATTCATCTGCCAAACAAGAGCTTCTGAATCCTGCTGGTTACTGTTGCATGTTGTTTCGCACACGACGTTTCTCCTGTCCTGTGACCTGGAACAGCAAGCGTGCAGTTTACAACGTATTGAACAACGATGATGCCTCAGCCACCTGATAGACGTAGGCCAAATATTGAGGTAATTTCGCTATAGGTTAAATATTGGTAAATATAGGCTTATTTAGGATGTTTATCAAGGCTAATAAAGCCACTGGAAGGACATGTATCCACTAATAAAGATACCTAAGTGTTGTGCTCGTGATTTGCTGATCTTCCTGTCAGTGTTATATCCCATTAATAAACTAACAAGTATTAAAGTTAAAATATATTAAGTTATCTAAACTAACAAATGTTTTATTGTTTCTCTCAGCTTACAACGTGCAGAATATGACGTAGTTTTATATATTTTAAAATACTTGATGTGTGAACACGAAGTCTCACATTACACAGTTGTGAACCATTGAGATGTTCCTGTGTCATGACACTGTTGTGAACCATAGTGATGTTCCTGTGTCATGACACTATTGTGAACCATTGAGATGCTCCTGTGTCATGACACTGTTGTGAACCATAGTGATGTTCCTGTGTCATGACACTGTTGTGAACCATAGTGATGTTCCTGTGTCATGACACTGTTGTGAACCAATGTGATGTTCCTGTGTCATGGCACTGTTGTGAACCATTGAGATGTTCCTGTGTCATGACACTGTTGTGAACCATAGTGATGTTCCTATGTCATGACACTGTTGTGAACCATAGTGATGTTCCTGTGTCATGACACTGTTGTGAACCATAGTGATGTTCCTGTGTCATGACACTGTTGTGAACCATAGTGATGTTCCTGTGTCATGACACTATTGTGAACCATTGAGATGCTCCTGTGTCATGACACTGTTGTGAACCATAGTGATGTTCCTGTGTCATGACACTGTTGTGAACCATAGTGATGTTCCTGTGTCATGACACTGTTGTGAACCATTGTGATGTTCCTGTGTCATGGCACTGTTGTGAACCATTGAGATGTTCCTGTGTCATGACACTGTTGTGAACCATAGTGATGTTCCTATGTCATGACACTGTTGTGAACCATAGTGATGTTCCTGTGTCATGACACTGTTGTGAACCATAGTGATGTTCCTGTGTCATGACACTGTTGTGAACCATTGTGATGTTCCTGTGCCATGAAACTGTTATGAACCATTGTGATGTTCCTGTGTCATGACACTGTTGTGAACCATTGAGATGTTCCTGTGTCATGGCACTGTTGTGAACCATTGAGATGTTCCTGTGTCATGACACTGTTGTGAACCATAGTGATGTTCCTATGTCATGACACTGTTGTGAACCATAGTGATGTTCCTGTGTCATGACACTGTTGTGAACCATAGTGATGTTCCTGTGTCATGACACTGTTGTGAACCATTGTGATGTTCCTGTGCCATGACACTGTTATGAACCATTGTGATGTTCCTGTGTCATGACACTGTTGTGAACCATTGAGATGTTCCTGTGTCATGACACTGTTGTGAACCATTGAGATGTTCCTGTGTCATGACACTGTTGTAAACCATAGTGATGTTCCTGTGTCATGACACTGTTGTGAACCATAGTGATGTTCCTGTGTCATGACACTGTTGTGAACCATTGTGATGTTCCTGTGTCATGACACTGTTGTGAACCATTGTGATGTTCCTGAGTCATGACACTGTTGTGACCCATAGTGATGTTCCTGTGTCATGACACTGTTGTGGACCATTGTGATGTTCCTGTGTCATGACACTGTTGTGAACCATTGTGATGTTCCTGTGTCATGACACTGTTGTGGACCATAGTGATGTTCCTGTGTCATGACACTGTTGTGGACCATAGTGATGTTCCTGTGTCATGACACTGTTGTGAACCATAGTGATGTTCCTGTGTCATGACACTGTGGTGTACTACAGTAATATTACTATCATAACTCTGTAATAAACAACAATAAATCAAAATCAAAGGAATACTAATAAAATTTACGAATAAAATATTTCCTATAAAGTTTCGGTTTCATATCTATATTTACTTTTTAAATAAAATAAAATTAAATTTCAGAGGTTAGGTTAGGTAAGGTTTGTCAGGAAACAGGACAAGTGTTTCCTAACGCGGGTCTTAGTCATATGATGACCCGCAGCTGGAGCTTTTGGTCATCTGACTGAGGCCTTCCACTGGCTTACCCCTCCACCCCTTTAAAAACTAAAGTTATAATTATAACCATGATATTAGTTTAGATTTCACAGCCACAGAAAGTGTTGCATCAAGCAGCAGAGGTGGACACACACTCAACCTCACACACTCAACCTCACACACTCAACCTCACACACTCAACCTCACACACTCAACCTCACACACTCAACCTCACACACTCAACCTCACACACTCAACCTCACACACTCAACCTCACACACTCAACCTCACACACTCGACTTATACGATATTTTGTCCCTGACAATAAATAGTGTCTGAGGCCTGAGCTACGCACCTTAAATATGGCGGAAGAGATATACCTGTGCCACACATCTAGTAGCAGTTTATGACACCTGGGTTAATAGTAAGTTACTTATGTCGAACATAGAGGAAAACTGACACCTCTGGTCCACTCAGACACTTGTGAACACCATCAAGTGATCAATCTTACTTTCTAACTCTAAACTCTGGCTCTAATATCTCCTATCTTCCTCATGACTTGCCAGCTGACTGAGATAGTGGTGATGGTGGTAGTAGTGGTGGTAGTGGTGGTAGTGCAGGGGTGGTAGTGGTGATGGTGGTAGTAGTGGTGGTAGTGGTGGTAGTGGTGATGGTGGTAGTAGTGGTGGTAGTGCAGGGGTGGTTATGCAAGTGGTGATGGTGGTAGTAGTGGTGGTAGTGGTGGTTGTGCAGGGGTGGTTATGCAAGTGGTGATGGTGGTAGTAGTGGTGGTAGTGGTGGTAGTGCAGGGGTGGTTATGCAAGTGGTGATGGTGGTAGTAGTGGTGGTTGTGGTGGTAGTGCAGGGGTGGTTATGCAAGTGGTGATGGTGGTAGTAGTGGTGGTAGTGCAGGGGTGGTTATGCAAGTGGTGGTAGTGGTGGTTGTGCAGGGGTGGTTATGCAAGTGGTGATGGTGGTAGTAGTGGTGGTTGTGGTGGTAGTGCAGGGGTGGTTATGCAAGTGGTGATGGTTGTAGTAGTGGTGGTAGTGGTGGTAGTGCAGGGGTGGTTATGCAAGTGGTGATGGTGGTAGTAGTGGTGGTTGTGGTGGTAGTGCATGGGTGGTTATGCAAGTGGTGATGGTGGTAGTAGTGGTGGTAGTGCAGGGGTGGTTATGCAAGTGGTGATGGTGGTAGTAGTGGTGGTAGTGGTGGTAGTGCAGGGGTGGTTATGCAAGTGGTGATGGTGGTAGTAGTGGTGGTTGTGGTGGTAGTGCAGGGGTGGTTATGCAGTGGTGATAGTGGTAGTAGTGGTGGTTGTGGTGGTAGTGCAGGGTGGTTATGCAAGTGGTGATGGTGGTAGTAGTGGTGGTTGTGGTGGTAGTGCAGGGGTGGTTATGCAAGTGGTGATGGTGGTAGTAGTGGTGGTAGTGCAGGGGTGGTTATGCAAGTGGTGGTAGTGGTGGTTGTGCAGGGGTGGTTATGCAAGTGGTGATGGTGGTAGTAGTGGTGGTTGTGGTGGTAGTGCAGGGGTGGTTATGCAAGTGGTGATGGTGGTAGTAGTGGTGGTAGTGGTGGTAGTGCAGGGGTGGTTATGCAAGTGGTGATGGTGGTAGTAGTGGTGGTAGTGCAGGGGTGGTTATGCAAGTGGTGATGGTGGTAGTAGTGGTGGTAGTGCAGGGTGGTTATGCAGTGGTGATGGTGGTAGTAGTGGTGTTGTGGTGGTAGTGCAGGGTGGTTATGCAAGTGGTGATGGTGGAGTAGTGGTGAGTGAGTGCGGTGGTTGCAAGTGGTGGTAGTGGTGGTTGTGCAGGGTGGTTATGCAAGTGGTGATGGTGGTAGTAGTGGTGGCTGTGGTGGTAGTGCAGGGGTGGTTATGCAAGTGGTGATGGTTGTAGTAGTGGTGGTAGTGCAGGGGTGGTTATGCAAGTGGTGATGGTGGTAGTAGTGGTGGTTGTGGTGGTAGTGCATGGGTGGTTATGCAAGTGGTGATGGTGGTAGTAGTGGTGGTAGTGCAGGGGTGGTTATGCAAGTGGTGATGGTGGTAGTAGTGGTGGTAGTGTGGTAGTGCAGGGGTGGTTATGCAAGTGGTGATGGTGGTAGTAGTGGTGGTTGTGGTGGTAGTGCAGGGTGGTTTGCAAGTGGTGATAGTGGTAGTAGTGGTGGTTGTGGTGGTAGTGCAGGGGTGGTTATGCAGTGGTTATGGTGGTAGTAGTGGTGGTTGTGGTGGTAGTGCAGGGGTGGTTATGCAGTGGTGATGGTGGTTGTAGTGGTGGTTGTGGTGGTAGTGCAGGGGTGGTTATGCAAGTGGTGATGGTGGTAGTAGTGGTGGTTGTGGTGGTAGTGCAGGGGTGGTTATGCAAGTGGTGATAGTGGTAGTAGTGGTGGTTGTGGTGGTAGTGCAGGGGTGGTTATGCAAGTGGTGATGGTGGTAGTAGTGGTGGTAGTGGTGGTAGTGCAGGGTGGTTATGCAAGTGGTGATGGTGGTAGTAGTGGTGGTAGTGCAGGGTGGTTATGCAAGTGGTGATGGTGGTAGTAGTGGTGGTAGTGCAGGGTGGTTATGCAAGTGGTGATGGTGGTAGTAGTGGTGGTTGTGGTGGTAGTGCAGGGGTGGTTATGCAAGTGGTGATGGTGGTAGTAGTGGTGGTAGTGGTGGTTGTGCAGGGGTGGTTATGCAAGTGGTGATGGTGGTAGTAGTGGTGGTAGTGGTGGTAGTGCAGGGTGGTTATGCAAGTGGTGATGGTGGTAGTAGTGGTGGTTGTGGTGGTAGTGCAGGGTGGTTATGCAAGTGGTGATGGTGGTAGTAGTGGTGGTTGTGGTGGTATTGCAGGGTTGGTTATGCAAGTGGTGATGGTGGTAGTAGTGGTGGTAGTGGTGGTAGTGCAGGGGTGGTTATGCAAGTGGTGATGGTGGTAGTAGTGGTGGTTGTGGTGGTAGTGCAGGGGTGGTTATGCAAGTGGTGATGGTGGTAGTAGTGGTGGTTGTGGTGGTAGTGCAGGGGTGGTTATGCAAGTGGTGATGGTGGTAGTAGTGGTGGTAGTGGTGGTTGTGCAGGGGTGGTTATGCAAGTGGTGATGGTGGTAGTAGTGGTGGTTGTGGTGGTAGTGCAGGGTGGTTATGCAAGTGGTGATGGTGGTAGTAGTGGTGGTAGTGGTGGTTGTGCAGGGGTGGTTATGCAAGTGGTGATGGTGGTAGTAGTGGTGGTTGTGGTGGTAGTGCAGGGGTGGTTATGCAAGTGGTGATGGTGGTAGTAGTGGTGGTAGTGGTGGTTGTGCAGGGGTGGTTATGCAAGTGGTGATGGTGGTAGTAGTGGTGGTTGTGGTGGTAGTGCAGGGTGGTTATGCAAGTGGTGATGGTGGTAGTAGTGGTGGTAGTGGTGGTTGTGCAGGGTGGTTATGCAAGTGGTGATGGTGGTAGTAGTGGTGGTTGTGGTGGTAGTGCAGGGGTGGTTATGCAAGTGGTGATGGTGGTAGTAGTGGTGGTAGTGGTGGTTGTGCAGGGGTGGTTATGCAAGTGGTGATGGTGGTAGTAGTGGTGGTAGTGGTGGTTGTGCAGGGGTGGTTATGCAAGTGGTGATGGTGGTAGTGGATATACAGAGTAGTAATGTGACGATGCAGAGTCCCGTAGCTCGACTGGTAGCGCACTCGGCTCACACACTGAGGTCCGGGGGTCGATCCCCGGTACGACTTGAAACATTAGAACGTGTTTCCATAAGACACCTGCTGTCCACGTTCACCCATCAGTAAAATAGGTACCTGGGTGTTAGTGGACTGGTGTGGGTCGCATCTTGGGGACAAAACTGACCTAATTTGCGGGAAATGCTCTGCACAACAAGGGACTTTCTATATAGTAGTATGTCACTGATGTCAACTATGGTCTGTATACCTTGTACATGTACTGGTAGGAGTGAAGATATTATCATGTACTTTGGACACCATGACATGTACTATCACATACGAACATTAATGTGAACTTTCTGGTAAATGTTCATCATACATTTAAAACATCTGAAAAACTGTTACACCGACAAGATGTGAAAAAAGATATTTATTAGAGGAAACTTTTCGCCACGAATGATTTCTTCAGTTTACGACTGAAGAAGACACAGGGGCGAAACGTTTTCTCTAATAAATGTCTTTTTTTTTCACATTTAAGGCATCCTTATATCTGCGTTATGATGTGCAGCTGTATCAAGAAAGTATAGAACGTACATGAAGGTTGTGACAGTGGTCTCCCACCAAGGCAGGGTGGCCCGAAAAAGAAAAACTTTCATCATCATTCACTCCATCACTGTCTTGCCAGTGGCGCGCTTACACTACAGTTATAAAACTGCAGCATTAACACCCCTCCTTCAGAGTGCCGGTACTGTACTTCTCATCTCCAGGACTCAAGTCCGGCTAACCGATTTCCCAATATCCCTTCATAAATGTTACCTTGATCACACTCCAACAGCTCGTCAGAGAGTCTTGATCAACTAGTCACCTGGCAGCTTAGCTGTTGTAGCTGCCGTGGTCATCATGACCATATTGTCTGTGTACTGTCAACCCCTGACCCCAACACTGCCTGGCCTCTGTCAACCCCTTACCCCACCACTGCCTGGCCTCTGTCAACCCCTTACCCCAACACTGTCTGGCCCCTGTCAACCCCTTACCCCAACACTGTCTGGCCCCTGTCAACCCCTTATCCCAACACTGCCTGGCCTCTGTCAACAACTGACCCCAACACTGCCTGGCCTCTGTCAACCCTTGACCCCAACACTGCCTGGCCGCTGTCAACTCCTGACCCCAACACCGACTGACCTGTCAACCCCTGTAGCCCAACACTGGGAGGCCTCTTTTAACCCCTGATCCCAACGCCGCCTGACCACTGTCAACCCCTGGTCCCAACACTGCTTGGCCACTGTCAACCCATGGTCCCAACACTGTTTGGCCACTGTCAACCCATGGTCCCAACGCTGCCTGGCCACTGTCAACCCATGGTCCCAACACTGCCTGTCCACTGTCAACCCATGGTCCCAACACTGCCTGGCCACTGTCAACCCATGGTCCCAACACTGCCTGGCCACTGTCAACCCATGGTCCCATCACTGCCTGGCCATTGTCAACCCATGGTCCCAACACTGCCTGGCCACTGTAAAAGTCAGTCGTCCTCAAGACAACCTTTCACAGCTTACGACAACTCTGGCCTACGACACCTCTGGCCTACGACACCGCTGGCCTACGACTACTCTGGCCTACGACAACTCTGGCCTACGACAACTCTGGCCTACGACAACTCTGGCCTACGACAACTTCAGAATGAGACTTCATCTCGAGTCTCGACGCCCTCGCAGGTCTCTACACAGCTGTGTACTAACATCTACAAGCTAGAAACATCATCTTTCTGACTACATGTCCATTGGTCTCATTCATTTATTATATTACTTTTCACAATTGCTTCATTCATGGTCATTAATTCATTCACTGGCGACCTGACCAGGATCTGAAGATTCTGGTTGACTCTCATCAGTGCTACTAGCTGCTAGTTACGTTATCTACCTGACCAGGATCTGAAGATTCTGGTTGACTCTCATCAGTGCTACTAGCTGCTAGTTACGTTATCTACTACTGTAGTAGCGGCCAGGTGGACGCTGCTAGTAGATAACCTGGTGAGTAGTCTTGTCATTCCTTACAAAAAGGAGTATAGCCAGTGGCTTCTTCAGTCCAATACAGAGAAGAACGTTGGAAGTAGAGGAGGAGTTTGAGGTAATCAGTCCCTCAGCCTGGAGTTGATGTGTTCAGTCCATCAATCTCAAGATAGATGGACTGTAGAAGCCACTGGTTGGCAAAACATTTCCAAATGTTTCACAAATGTCTCATTCTTCAGTTTGTCGGATTTTTTAAATTATTTTCATCATAAGGAAGTATAGTCAGTGTAAGTAATTATTTTGTTGGTGTAGGTACCTGCGGTGTGAGCTTGTTGAGGGTCGAGGTGTGAGCTTGTTGAGGGTCGAGGTGTGAGCTTGTTGAAGGTCGAGGTGTGAGCTTGTTGAGGGTCGAGGTGTGAGCTTGTTGAGGGTCGAGGTGTGAGCTTGTTGAGGGTCGAGGTGTGAGCTTGTTGAGGGTCGAGGTGTGAGCTTGTTGAGGGTCGAGGTGTCACCTTGTTGAGGGTCGAGGTGTGAGCTTGTTGAGGGTCGAGGTGTCACCTTGTTGAGGGTCGAGGTGTGAGCTTGTTGAGGGTCGAGGTGTCACCTTGTTGAGGGTCGAGGTGTCACCTTGTTGAGGGTCGAGGTGTCACCTTGTTGAGGGTCGAGGTGTGAGCTTGTTGAGGGTCGAGGTGTGAGCTTGTTGAGGGTCGAGGTGTGAGCTTGTTGAGGGTCGAGGTGTGAGCTTGTTGAGGGTCGAGGTATGAGCTTGTTGAGGGTCGAGGTGTGAGCTTGTTGAGGGTCGAGGTATGAGCTTGTTGAGGGTCGAGGTGTCACCTTGTTGAGGGTCGAGGTGTGAGCTTGTTGAGGGTCGAGGTGTGAGCTTGTTGAGGGTCGAGGTGTGTGTCCTGTGGACCCACCAGTGACATTGAGCATTACAATGTATTGATGGAACTGTCCAGGGACACACTCGGTGCTTCTGAGTGACCAACAAATCCCAACTAACCAAATTAATCCACGACTCATCAGTTGCAGCAAGGTCAACACTTGCTGCATCTGCCACGAATCTTAATTCGTTCTTCTTGTACAATAAATGCTAAGAAACTTTTTCTCCAATCTTCTCTCTTCATCATAGCCTTTCCACTATTTCAGGTTCACTGAACAAATAAAAATATTGATGTGTTGGCTAATATAATGCAGCTTCAACTATCACATGACTTAAAATGTATTTTTTTTTAATTTTTACTTTAATAAATCACACCAAGTTTATTCTTGAATTTAAGGGTCACGTCAGTTCCCCCATCTTCTTATAATATATTATTTTCCTCCTATGATCTATCTTGTCCATAATTACTATCGCATTTGCTTTGTCTGCTTTCGTAAAGTGAAGTCCAGGATCTTTCCTTAATTCATGGTATAACTTAACAAATCTTTGAGGATAATTGTGTTAGAGAGGTGTGAGCTGTGCTCACACCTCTCATCGCCACTTGTTACACGCACACATGTATGACTGTAACTTGATCTTTATGTAGGTAAGTTTCCTCTTGGATGTATGACTGTGAACGCATATGTACTCACCTAGTTATGGTTGCCCTGCCTATGTGTGTATGTGTGTGTTTTTCTTCGTTTACGACCATTCAAGTATAAGCACACTCCACGTCTGACAATGGAGAGTAGCCACACCTCCCCATCTTCGTAGCCACACCTCCCCATCTTTTATACCCGATGGTGTATGTTAACCCCACCTCCACCCTCTGCACCTTCACCTTCACACCTTGCATTATCCACCTGCACTGCCTCACACACCGGATGCCCTCCCCCAGGGTGCGTCCCACCTGCACTGCCTCACACACCGGATGCCCTCCCCCAGGGTGCGTCCCACCGCCACTCCCTCAACACTCAACAATATCTTCTTTACTCCAGAGAGTCTCTCAGCTCTGACTGACACCTCTCAACACTACCTATTAAATCCATCCTGTGTGGTGGAATATGAGAGCGAAACATAGCTCCCTCCCGCTACGTAACTATCGTGTAGAATAAGGTAGCAACACGCTGATGATGTATACAATTTTAGCGAAATGGAAAAAAAAGTCAGGAGAGTTGTATATGAGGATGGTAGTGGTGATATATCTGTCCCTTTGATAAGAGAGGCGACCTGCATGGCTCTCACTGCTGCCTCTACCACAACACAGGACACACCGTCCTCACCACCATATATGACTTTATCTCATTACTCGTGGAGACGATAAGACTCCAAGCTGCTAGCAAACACTTCTATATTATTATTATTTTAAATTTTAACCTTCTCCTTCCGTCTCTGTCCCCTCTCCCTCTCTCTCTCAACCTCTCTCTCTCTCTCTCTCTCTCTCTCTCTCTCTCTCTCTCTCTCTCTCTCTCTCTCTCTCTCTCTCTCTCTCCTCTCCTCTCTCTCTCTCCTTTTCCTCTCTCTCTCTCTCTCTCTCTCTCTCTCTCTCTCTCTCTCTCTCTCCTCTATAAATGTTGAGAATGAGAGATGCCATAACAGGTGTTGATTGTGATACACAAGGACATCAGGAAGGGTGTTCCTGACGACGTCCACGTCAGGAAGGGTGTTCCTGACGACGTCCATGTCAGGAAGATAAAAATAAGATAAGATTTCTTTGGATTTTTAACCCCGGAGGGTTAGCCACCCAGGATAACCCAAGAAAGTCAGTGCACCATAGAGGACTGTTTGTCTTATTTCCATTGGGGTCCTTAATCTTGTCCCCCAAGATGCGACCCACACCAGTCGACTAACACCCAGGTACCTATTTGCTGCTAGGTGAACATGACAACAGGTGTAAGGAAACACGTCGAAATGTTTCCACCCGCCGGGAATCGAACCCGGGCTCTCCGTGTGTGAAGCGAGAGCTCTAGCCACCAACCCACCGGACCACCGGTTGCCTGGTGGCCACCTGACGACGTCCACGTCAGGAAGGGTGTTCCTGACGACGCCTACGTCAGTATAATTAAGAGGTGAGGCCACACCTACCTCTGGTATCTGCTGGTAATGAAGTCTGAGCTTTGAGTAAGCAATATCACTGTGATTGGTATCTGAAGGTGACTAAGTGGTGGGTGGTGATGGTGGGCAGGGTATGGAGGGTGGGTGGTGATAAAGTGGGTAGGATGTGGAGGGTGGGTGGTGGTGAAGGTGGGTAGGGTGTGGAGGGTGGGTGGTGATAAAGTGGGTAGGGTGTGGAGGGTGGGTGGTGGTGAAGGTACGCAGGGAATGGAGGGCGGGTGGTGGTGAAGGTGGGTAGGGTTTGGAGGTTGGGTGGTGGTGAAGATGGGCAGGGTATGGAGGGTGGGTGGTGATGGTGGTTAGGGTGTGGAGGGTGGGTGATGGTGGGTAGGGTGTGGAGGGTGGGTGGTGGTGAAGGTGCGCAGGGTATGGAGGGTGGGTGGTGGTGATGGTGGTTAGGTGTGGAGGGTGGGTGGTGATGGTGGGTAGGGTGTGGAGGGTGGGTGGTGGTGAAGGTGCGCAGGGTATGGAGGGTGGGTGGTGGTGAAGGTGGGCAGGGATGGAGGGTGGGTGGTGGTGAAGGTGCGCAGGGTATGGAGGGTGGGTGGTGGTGGTAGTTAGAAATAAGAGGTTAGATAATACTTGCTAGTGTGTGTGAAAGTCTTGTTTATTGTTAAAAATGGTATCAAATATCGTCACGTTCACTGGATTTACTAGTGAATCCCATCCCCTGCATCGTCTTCCAGATCTTCCACCTCACCTTCAACAGTATTTAAGACTTCATTCTCATGCTTCAGCTTCTTATTTTTCCAGATCATGGAGCTGAACTCTTCTCCAAGCTGAGGGACTGACCACCTTGTTCCAGACCATGAAGCTGAACTCTTCTCTAAGCTGAGGGACTGACCACCTTGTTCCAGACCGTGAAGCTGAACTCTTCTCTAAGCTGAGGGACTGACCACCTTGTTCCAGACCATGAAGCTGAACTCTTCTCCAGACTGAGGGACTGACCACCTTGTTCCAGACCATGAAGCTGAACTCTTCTCCAGACTGAGGGACTGACCACCTTGTTCCAGACCATGAAGCTGAACTCTTCTCCAGGCTGAGGGACTGACTACCTTGTTCCAGACCATGAAGCTGAACTCTTCTCTAAGCTGAGGGACTGACCACCTTGTTCCAGACCATGAAGCTGAACTCTTCTCCAGGCTGAGGGACTGACCACCTTGTTCCACACCATGAAGCTGAACTCTTCTCCAGGCTGAGGGACTGACCACCTTGTTCCAGACCATGAAGCTGAACTCTTCTCTAAGCTGAGGGACTGACCACCTTGTTCCAGACCATGAAGCTGAACTCTTCTCCAGGCTGAGGGACTGACCACCTTGTTCCACACCATGAAGCTGAACTCTTCTCCAAGCTGAGGGACTGACCACCTTGTTCCAGACCATGAAGCTGAACTCTTCTCCAAGCTGAGGGACTGACCACCTTGTTCCAGACCATGAAGCTGAACTCTTCTCCAGGCTGAGGGACTGACCATCTCAAACTATTTCTACAAGGTTGATGGACTGATTACATCATCTTTACCACTACTGTTGTTGCCTACAATGCATTCTCAGCAGCAGCAGCAGCAGCAGCAGCAGCAGGATACTCTCAGGTAAGACGCAACATGGGGGTGAGGTAAGTGAGGACAGGCAAAGATTAACACTGGAGAGGAATATATTCAGTGGTAGACAAAGAGCCGAGGCTAGACCCAGCAGCATGGCGTTGTAAGGGTGATTTAGAGGAGCATAGAGGCGGGCGTTGCTTGCTGACAGGTGGCTGGAACAGATGATAATAATGATGATGATTGCCTGGGAGCTCTGGTCACGTGGTCACTGGAGGTGGTAACTCTTGGAAAGAGGTGTTGAATGTAGTCTCTTTAAGTTGAACACTTGGTAAGTTTTCTGAAGGCTGTCTTGGATAGGTGGAACAGTTTAACTGTATTCCCGTTGTCAGCAATATGAACCCCAAGTCGTTGTAGTACTTGTTCTAGTAGGATTATATTCGGTGGCTTACAGGTATTTTTGATAGATCCACCTTGTAGACATGAGGAGAGTTATTGTAGCACATGTCCTTGCTTTTAGAAGTGGTTGTGTAGAAGTCCAAGTTTGGGTCGCTGATTCCTAGATGGCAGTAAGGGTCTTCCTCAACATCGGTGGATTCGTCAGATAATAGAGTTTCACTTGTTTCTTCTGTTATTATAGCAAGAGAAGGCTGAGAGCCTTGATGTGTAGTGGTGAGATTTGTTGAAGGTTGTTGGTGAGAGAAATTGTCAGTAGATGGAGATGGTTCAGGAACACTGTCTTGAGCAGAAGCAGGTGACAGGGCTGCAGGTGCAGTGAAGTTTACAATGTTGGAAATAATCTTGAGGATGTCGGCCGAAGGTGTAGAGTTAGGGAAGTTGTATCTTGGCATGTTGTTTTGGCGGAAGAGTTCGTTGACGGTTGTGTTAGAAGTTCCAGGCTGAGGGACTGATTACCTCAAATTCTTCCACATCTTCCACCTATCTCTGCAATGGACTGAAGAAGCCACTGGCTGGCGAAACATTTTCAGAATAAAGATGTGTTGCACAAGTGTCTCAGAGTAAATAGTTACTGACTGGTGAGTTCTGTAGCTCCGTCACTTTGAGGATATACATAAGTACAGTAAATAGTTACTGACTGGTGAGTTCTGTAGCTCCGTCACTTTGAGGATATACATAAGTACAGTAAATAGTTACTGACTGGTGAGTTCTGTAGCTCCGTCACTTTGAGGATATACATAAGTACAAAGACAGTTTCAATTCTGAAATGGCAGACACAAATATTTAGTACATCATTTATATTAGGTGTGTGTGTGTGTGTGTGTGTGTGTGTGTGTACTCACCTAATTGTGGTTGCAGGGGTCGAGACTCAGCTCCTGGCCCCGCCTCTTCGCTGTCCGCTACTGGGTCTCTGCTCTCCTTGCTCCATGAGCTTTATCATACCTTGTCTTAAAACTATGTATGGTTCCTGTCTCCACTATATCTTTCTCTAGACTATTCCACTTCCTGACTACTCTGTGGCTGAAGAAATGCTTCCTAACATCCCTTTGACTCATCTGAGTCTTCAGCTTCCAGTTGTGTCCCCTTGTTTCTGTGTTCCCTCTCTGGAACGTGTGTGAGTTTGTGTGTGTGTGTGTGTGTGTGTGTGTGTGTGTGTGTGTGTGTGAGTGTACTCCCCTATTTGTGGTTGCAGGGGTCGATACATAGCTCCTGGCCCCCGCCTCTTCACTGATCGCTACTAGGTCCTCTTTCTCCCTGCTCCATGAGCTTTACCATACCTCGTCTTAAAACTATGTATGGTTCCTGCCTCCACTACGTCACTTGCCAGAGTATTCTACTTCCTAACAACTCTAGGACTAAAGAAATACTTCCTAACATCTCTTTGACTCATCTGAGTCTTCAACTTTCAATTGTGACCCCTTGTTTCTGTGTCCCATCCTGTCTCTGTCCACCTTGTCAATTCCTCGCAGTATTTTGTATGTCGTTATCATGTCTCCCCTAACCCTCCTGTCCTCCAGTGTCTAGAGGCCGATTCCTCTTAATCTTTCTTCGTAGCTCTGGGACTAACCTTGTTGCAAACCTTAGTGTGTGTGTGTGTACTCACCTAATTGTACTCACCTAATTGTGGTTGCAGGGGTCGAGACTCAGCTCCTGGCCCCGCCTCTTCACTGTCCGCTACTGGGTCTCTTCTCTCCCTGCTCCATGAGCTTTATCATACCTTGTCTTAAAACTATGTATGGTTCCTGCCTCCACTATATCGTTTGCTAGACTATTCCACTTCCTGACTACTTTGTGGCTGAAGAAATGCTTCCTAACATCCCTTTGACTTATCTGAGTGTGTGTGTGTGTTTGTGTGTCTGTGTGTCTGTGTGTGTGTTTGTTATGAAAATTAGAGACATTTACAGAATAATGATCATTGTGGCAACTCTTAGCTCTATGTAGATCTTTATCATATCAAGACTTTAAAGTTCCACATAGAGCCTTAAGTTTTCACGATTAAACCTGTGTGTACACCTGTGTATACATTTGTGTGTACACCTGTGTGTACACCTGTGTCCGTTCTTCATGACTCTCAGAAGGATATTCGTAGAATTTACAATCATATATATATAACAGACTTCACATGTGACAGCAAAATTTACACTCAAAAATATTTATCACTAAAATAAAGTTACAAGTCTGATATAATAATCACCGTATTGGTGAGAAAAATAATTTAATTGATATCTTATTATAACATTAACAACCGTACACTGACTGCTATATGACTGAAGATATCCCAAGGAGAAGATATACCCCAGTTTGAATATCTCTATTCTTCAACACAATATTCGTTATCTTGTGTTTCTTATGCAACAAAAAATTACATATGATTCTCTCTCACCGGGCAGACGAATGTTGCATCTGCTAATCAGGAACAACTCAGCCTAATCTTCTGGGTCTAAATTAATCATAATTATGAAGCTGTGTAGCTTATGGACTATATATGAAGGCTAGATGGAGGTGTAAGACTAGTGTTTACCTGCCTTGCTTGCCACCAGGACGAGAGAGAGAGAGAGAGAGAGAGAGAAGAGAGAGAGAGAGAGAGAGAGAGAGAGAGAGATCGGAGATACTGTCAGAGAGTAAGAGAGAGAGTGAGACTCGTCTGTGGAATGTATAACAGGTGTGGCTGGGTAAGTTCCTGACACATGGTGTGGCTGGATCATCGTTACTCAAGCACATGGTAGTGTGCATCTGCTAAGACAACTCGTTGCTGGGTCAATTCCTAACAACATGGTGTGGCTGGGATCATCGTTACCTCAAGACAACATGGTGTGGCTGGGATCATCGTTACCTCAAGACAACATGGTGGGCTGGGATCATGTTACCTCAAGACAACATGAGTGTGGCTGGGATCATCGTTACCTCAAGACAACATGGTGTGGCTGGGATCATCGTTACCTCAAGACAACATGTGTGCTGGGATCATCGTTACCTCAAGACAACATGGTGTGGCTGGGATCATCGTTACCTCAAGACAACATGTGTGGCTGGGATCATCGTTACCTCAAGACAACATGGTGTGGCTGGGATCATCGTTACCTCAAGACAACATGGTGTGGCTGGGATCATCGTTACCTCAAGACAACATGGTGTGGCTGGGATCATCGTTACCTCAAGACAACATGGTGTGGCTGGGATCATCGTTACCTCAAGACAACATGGTGTGGCTGGGATCATCGTTACCTCAAGAC
This sequence comes from Cherax destructor, assembly GCA_009830355.1. Taxonomy (NCBI): domain Eukaryota; kingdom Metazoa; phylum Arthropoda; class Malacostraca; order Decapoda; family Parastacidae; genus Cherax; species Cherax destructor. The sequence continues at coordinate 1,676 of WNWK01001028.1, read as the reverse complement.
AACATGGTGTGGCTGGGATCATCGTTACCTCAAGACAACATGATGTGGCTGGGATCATCGTTACCTCAAGACAACATGGTGTGGCTGGGATCATCGTTACCTCAAGACAACATGGTGTGGCTGGGATCATCGTTACCTCAAGACAACATGGTGTGGCTGGGATCATCGTTACCTCAAGACAACATGATGTGGCTGGGATCATCGTTACCTCAAGACAACATGGTGTGGCTGGGATCATCGTTACCTCAAGACAACATGGTGTGGCTGGGATCATCGTTACCTCAAGACAACATGGTGTGGCTGGGATCATCGTTACCTCAAGACAACATGTGTGGCTGGGATCATCGTTACCTCAAGACAACATGGTGTGGCTGGGATCATCGTTACCTCAAGACAACATGGTGTGGCTGGGATCATCGTTACCTCAAGACAACATGGTGTGGCTGGGATCTCCTTACTATGATGCGCCAGATATTTTATGCTTCACCAAGACCCTTTGTTTGACATTCCTTGTAAAGTTTCTCTACCATAGTGAGCAACACGATGAATCTGCATATGAAATTGCAGACATTTCAGTTGCAATGGTTTTACACTGCAGGTAATTAGGTTAATTACTGGTGGTGAAGACACTTAAATGTGAGTAGATTGCCAGACCCGACTGACCACTTGTTCATGGTGGTCACTATCCCCAATATTGTTCCTATTAACCACTTGTTCATGGTGGTCACTATCCCCAGTATTGTTCCTATTAACCACTTGTTCATGGTGGTCACTATCCCCAGTATTGTTCCTACTAACCACTTGTTCATGGTGGTCACTATCCCCAGTATTGTTCCTATTAACCACTTGTTCATGGTGGTCACTATCCCCAGTATTGTTCCTACTAACCACTTGTTCATGGTGGTCACTATCCCCAGTATTGTTCCTACTAACCACTTGTTCATGGTGGTCACTATCCCCAGTATTATTGTCGTGTCAGTATATATATATACACTTGTGTGGTATATCTTTATAAAGCTGGTCCCTTTGCGTGTGACGTCACGGTACCCGCTGACGTCAGAGGCTCAGGCATGTGCACAGCCTATCATAGGCAGACGGCCTCACTAGCGACAGGCCTACACAGGTGAACAGACGTGGCTGGACTCTCTCCTTTCACTTACTGTAAATATACCGTAACCATCCAACAAGGAGTATCTTTGACCTCCTATATATCTCTCTCAAGACCCACACGACAAGTGGTGAGCAGCGGTGTGCCGTAATTTTTATCGATTACGATGTTATAGAGAGATAGACTTCAAGCAAGCAAACAGCCTCCAGACCGACCACGTTATCAGCTCCTACATCATAGAAGTCTACATATCTACAGTATCTCCTGGTCAGCTAAGTGCCTTACTTGTTAATTTTGCTGAAACCTACGAGGGGTTGACCCGGGTTTTGCAAATTCTGTACGAGTAAGCCAGTGAGGGGAGAGTCCCATTCAAGCCAGTAAAGCCACCACCAGCTACGTCAGCCTAGGCTTAAGCCAGCTTCTACCTTGCTGTGCTAGTTTGTCACAAGATTCCAAGCCAGTCAATCTGTGTGAAAATATTCTACTAAGCCAGCAAGCCACTCAAGCCACAGGCGCATGCGGGAAGCGGTGTGGGCTGACCCTACCAGCCACCAACCACCCACCACCC
>WNWK01001027.1:252500-336525 GCA_009830355.1 Cherax destructor | reverse complement strand
AGTAAGTATTCCTCCTCTTCCTCTCTATCTATGAAATCTTTAATACGTTCATGTCCCTCCCCACACCCTTCCCAGTATCCCCCTGTCCTTCCTCAATCACCCCCTCTATCACCCTTTTTAATCTATTACCTAAAATTTTAGCATATATTTTATAATCCGTATTCATAAGGACTAAAGGTCTATAATTCTCTAATGTTCCCCTTCCTAATACCATTACCCCCATACCATGTCCCTCCCCATTACACCTGTCCTTTTCATACCATTCATCACACCTACCATACAATCCTTTATAATGTCCCACTTCCTTATAAAATTATTTGCCAAACCATCCATACCTGAGCCTTGCTCTACTTAACCCTTCCACTGCCTCCACACTTCCTCTCACTAATCATGCCCTCAATCCTCCCGATCTTCCCTACTCAACCTCTCCCTAATTTTTCCCAATAAATGCTTTTTCCCTCCATACCCTTCCCACTGCTCATGTGCCTTGCAAACCACTTATCAGCATACACATTCATTCCTTCCGTGGAATTTATTCTCATACCCTTCACATAATTCCCTGTTTTCATCCACTTCCAGATACTCCAATGACATTCTATCCCTTCTCTGTTTACACTTCCCAAAACATATTGGGAGGGCCTATCTCCACAACACATCATCCATTCCGGCTTTCATTCTACATGCCTCAAACCTCTCATTCTGCAAAGTCATCAACCTATCTTTCAACGCCTTAATTTCCTCTGTCATTCTATGTCCTCCGCATATAACAGTCTTTCAAGAGGCCCTCAATGTAATTTTGTAAACCGTATCTCCATCCTGCTTCTTCCCTTCCCAACCTCTGATAGTAAGCTTGGATGCCAGGCTTCCCGTACTTACCCAACAATCCACCAAAGCCCCTCCCTACTCCCATCCAAAACCCACCCACCATCCTAAATTCTCCTTTACCATCACCCTTAATAACTGAACATTTAATTTCCAAAACCCTATACCATTTTGCAACCCATTCCCACCCCACCTCCACCAACACTCCCGATGATCCGTGAAACCCACATCCAAATATTGCACCCCCACTACCACGCTACCTGTTACATAAATCCTGTCCTAGTCAAGCCACATACCTCTTCTAACAAACGTAGGCTCACCCGCACCTCCCACTTGTTACAATGTAATATCATCATATTGTAATTTGAACAGTGTAATATCATCATATTGTAATTTAAACAATCAAATATATAATTTGAACAGTGTAATACCACTGGCATTAGCACACATCATGAGAGTTAGCCTGTCTTTCATAGGCTTATGTCCTGGGAGTGCCTTTTCCTCCTGTGTAATGAAGGTCCTGTTTGGCATTTTCTTCCAAAACAGGCCTGTTTCGTCACAATTGAACACTTATTGGGGTTGGAATTGTTCAGCCTCTATGTACCCCTGGAATTCCTGCACATATTTTTCAGCCGCACTTTTGTCACAACTGGCTGTGTCACCATGCCTCACAACACTATGTATGCCACTTCGATTCTTAAATCTTTGAAACCAGCCTTTGCTGGCTTTAAATTCGTTCACTTCAGCACTTGTTGCAGGCATTTTCTTGATGAGATCATCATGCAACTGCCTTGCTTTTTCACATATTATTGCCTGTGAAACACTATATCCTGCTAACTGTTTCTCGTTGATCCACACCAACAACAAATTTTCCACATCTTCCAGCACTTGCGATCTCTGTTTTGTGATCACATATGCACCTTTCGCAACAACAGCTTCCTTGATTTTATATGTATTTCCCTTGGCCACAATGGTAGCGATGGTAGAATAGGCTTTACCATACAGCCTGGCCAGCTCAGTGATACGCACTCCACTTTCATATTTTTCTATTATCTCCTTCTTCACTTCTACTGTATTTCTGAGCCTCTTTACCACAGGGCTGGCACTAGGAGCTTTCTTTGGACCCATGGTAGCTTATTTAGCAGTTGCAAACACTAAAAACAGTGGAATAATGACAATATACTGGTATGAATGCGTGGGTGGAGTGGGTGGTGGTCGCTCTCGCTTGTAAACAATAGCACACTGACGCTCCCTGGAGTGCCCGCACAGCTGGGCCAAGCGGACGCGTTCGGGATGAATATCGTAAACTGAGTCCATATTTTGATGTAAAAATGTATCGCTAACCGATTTTATTGGTATCCGATGCCATCACTAACCGAGGTACCACTGTATATCTACATTTCACTTATCTGTTACAAGCAAATTTAGGAAATTTGCTTAGTATAACTGGTATCTTATTTTCATAAATAAGATATCTTGACATGTTACATAGGTTATTATACGGTCTATCTCTATATTCCTCAATAAGTGGACAATTAAGCACATAGTGTTCAAGACAGTGACCATATTCATGATCACATAATTTGCATTTAGTTTGATCATCATCTGTGTCTCCCAAACTGCCAGAAGTACCTGTAGCTAAGCCTAAGACTGGCCACTACAACATCAGTCAGTTTGTTCACATTGCAAGTTGCTCCACAAACATGCCCATCTATGCTCACGTTATCATGAGCACAGATAGGCACGTTCATGGAGATTAGATTTGGATTTATGTATACAGTTCACTTATCTGTTACAAGCAAATTTAGGAAATTTGCTTAGTATAACTGGTATCTTAGTTTCATTAATAAGATATCTTGACATGTCACATAGGTTATTATACTGTCTATCTCTATATTCCTCAATAAGTGGACAATTAAGCATATAGTGTTCAAGACAGTAACCATATGCCTGATCACATAATTTGCATTTAGTTTGATCATCATCTGTGTGTCTCCCAAACTGCCAGAAGTACTTGTAGCCAAGCCTAAGCCTAGCCACTACAACATCAGTCAGTATGTTCACATTGCAAGTTGCTCTATAAACATACTTATCTACGTTCATGTTATCATAGTGGGTTATAGATCTACTCAGACTTCTAACTGCATTCCTATAACAATCACAGATATACCAAAGTTATATTCTACATTATCTTATAGGAAAATAATATTGAGCATTTTTGAAAGTAATTTACAGTATGAGTATTTAGATTAGGGTGAGTAGGTGGTTTTTGAGAAGAGTCTTAAATTGATTTTCAGACAAGGTTATCTTAGTATTTACTGATAATGAATTCCAGATTCTGGGGCCCTTTATGTGCACACAATTTTTACATAGGTTGATATGGACTCGGGGTATATCAAAAAGTGAACTGTGTCTTGTGTTATGGTCATGGGTCCTATTAAAGTTGGTGAGGAGAATTTTGAGCGGAGGGTTTATATTAGAGTGTAGAGTTTTATGAATGTAGTAGGCACAAGAATAAGTGTGAATGTTCTTTACGGTGAGTAGTTTTAGGCTTTTGAATATTGGTGGAGTATGCTGTCTAGAGTGGGAATTTGTTATCATTCTGACTGCAGCCTTTTGCTGGGTTATGAGTGGTCTAAGGTGATTTAATGTTCTTGATCCCCATGCACAGATTCTATAGGTGAGATAAGGGTAGATAAGTGAATGATATAGTGGAAGGAAGCTGATTGAGGCACATAGTAGCGTATCTTTGATAATATGCCTACTGTCTTGAGATTTTCTTGGAAATTTATTGTATGTGTGTTTGGAATTTAAGGCTACTGTCAAGGTAATTCCTAGGAATTTTCCACTGTGAGTCTTGTGACGGTAAACCATTGAGCGTTATGTTAGTGGAACATTTGTGGCATTGTTTCCAAACTGTATGAAGTAGGTCTTGTCAGTATTGAGAGTAACCTTGTTAGTCATCATCCATGTAGATATTTTCTGTAATTTGGCATTAACAGTGTTGGCCAGTATGACTGGATTTGGGTGAGAGAAGACATATGTTGTGTCATCTGCAAATAATATGGGTTTGAGTAGTTGTGATGCATTCGGTAGGTCATTGATGTAAATGATGAAAAGTAGTGGCCCCAGGACACTTCCTTGAGGGACTCCGACATCTCAACTACTCAAACCCATACTTTTTGCAGATGACACTACATACGTTATCTCGCACCCAAGCCCAGACATACTAGCCAACACTGCAAATACTGAATTGCAGAAAATATCTACCTGGATGATGACCAACAAACTTACTTTCAATATTGATAAAACCTATTTTATCCAGTTTGGGAACAGAGCTACAAATGCACCACTTAACATAATGATAAATGGGTCCCCTATCACAAAACTCACAGAGGGAAAATTCTTAGGAATCCATCTTGACAGTGGCCTCAAATTTCAGACACATATACAACAAATTTCCAAGAAAGTCTCAAAGACCGTGGGAATACTATCCAAGATACGGTACTATGTTCCACAACCAGCTCTCCTTCTCTATATCACTCACTCATTTACCCCTACCTCACCTATGGAATCTGCGATGGGGCTCTACATCAATAACTCATCTCAGACCACTAATAACACAACAAAAGGCAGCAGTTAGAATAATAACACATTCACACTCCAGACAACATACTCCACCAATATACAAAAACCTAAACTTACTCACCATACAAGACATCCATACTTTTAACTGTGCCTATTACGTACATAGAACACTCTATGCAAATATTAACCCACCACTCAAACTTCTCCTTACCAATTTTAACAGGACACATGACCATAACACTAGACACAGATCACTCCTCGATGTTCCCCGCGTCCATCTAACACTATGTAAAAACTCAATGCATATAAAAGGCACGAAAATTTGGAATTCATTACTTGTCATTGCCAAAGAAACCCTGCCTTTACCCCAATTCAAAACGATACTAAAAAACCACTTCACCCAAACCTAAGTGCTCAATATCAAACATTCCCAACAAAGTAGAATAATCACTTAATGAAAAACCTGACTAATCACTTAAATGTAGAAACCTGTTATGAATAATACATACAGTGGTACCCCGGTTTACGATGGTCCCCAAACTCACCCTTTATGTAAGTTTATTTTTTAAATGCTTTGTAAGTGTAATTTGGGGGTCTAAAAGGACTAGTCTATTTTACAACATTTCTTAAGGAGATAAATTCGTTTGGTAATGGCACTTGAACAGCATTCTGGAATGAAAAAATATCGTAAACCGGGGTACCACTGTACTAAGCTAACTATTTCCATAACATCTACATTATAATGACCACGTAAACTGTAACAGCAATGCAATTAATTGTTTTAAATTGATATCTCACTCAATTAGTTGCATTGCTACAATTGATTGATATGTTCAACTTATATTCAAACTTTATAACTTAGATACGCAATTATACTTATTTTATAAATTATCAACATAACTTTTTACCATGTAGTCTATAATTAAGTAGTCCTAAGAATGCCCCCAATGCACAGCATATTAGGGGCTTTTGGCATGTACATCTCATTAATACCTATGTATCTTGTCTACCCAACCATGTATCATTGTACCATGTCTCAATAAAGTATTATTATTATTATTATTATTATTATTATTATTGTGTTGTGTGGAAGAGTTTGCTCCATTTGTGTACACGTATTTGCTTGTGTTACTAAGGTATGACTTTAGGTAGTTGAGTGATTGCCCCCTTATACCATAGTGTGCTAATTTTGTGAGCAATAAATCATGGTCAACTGTATCAAAAGCTTTGTGTAGATCAATGAAGATTCCCAGTGGGACTTCTCTCTTCTCAAGTGCAGTGTATATTAACTCTAGCACGTGTATAATAGCATCGTTTGTGCTCTTGTTGGTCCTGAATCGAAATTGACAGGCGTTGAGAACATTGTGTGAGACGAGGTAGGAATAGATCTGTCTATGAATTAATTTTTCGAAGATTTTAGAAAGCAGTGGTAAATTAGAAATTGGTCTATAATTATTCAAGTCTGTTTGATCACCTCCTTTGTGGATCAGGGGTGACCCTTGCTATTTTGAGAATTGATGGGAAGGTAGAGGCTTCAATTGATTTATTGAATAGTGTTTCTATAAGTGGTGACAGTATCTATTGTACTGATGATGAACATAGACAACAGGTGTAAAGAAACACGCCCAATGTTTCTACCCTGGCAGGGAATCGAACCCAGACCCTCGCCATGTGAAGCGAGAGCTTTAGTCACCATGCCACCAGTAAAGTAAGTAAATAAAGTAAGTAAGTTTATTCAGGTATACACAAATACAGTTATACATAGATTATCATACATAGCAGCATATGTATAGACTACCTAGGATAACCCAAAAGGTCAGACAGAGTGACTTATTTCCAATGGTGTCCTTTTAATTCCTTATACTATAAAGATGGTATCTTATTATTGTACTATAAATAAGATATACTAGGAATAAGGTAACACGTGTGTTAGCTATATAAAAAGTCATTCTCTTCACTTTCTGTCGCTACATTCATTAGGTACCTTTCTGTCGTTACATTCATTAGGTACCTTTCTGTTGTTACATTTATTTGGTAACTTTCTGTCGCTACATTCATTAAGTACTTTACTGTCGCTACATTCATTAGATACCTTTCTGTCGCTACATTCATTAGATACCTTTCTGTCGCTACATTCATTAGGTACCTTTCTGTTGCTACATTCATTAGGTACCTTTCTGTCGCTACATTTATTAGGTACCTTTCTGTCGCTACATTCATTAGATACCTTTCTGTCGCTACATTCATTAGATACCTTTCTGTCGCTACATTCATTAGGTACCTTTCTGTCACTACATTCATTAGGTACTCTCTGGAACGCAGGCGGGAAAGATACATTATTATATACACTTGGAAAATCCTCGAGGGATTAGTACCAAACTTGCACACGAGTGTCACTCCCTACGAAAGCAAAAGACTCGGCAGACGATGTAACATCCCCCCAATGAAAAGCAGTGGTACCACTAGCACGTTGAGAGACAACACAATAAGTGTCAGGGGCCCAAGACAGTTCAACTGCCTCCCAGCATACATAAGAGGGATTACCAATAGACCCCTGGCTGTCTTCAAGCAGGCACTGGACAGGCACTTAAAGTCGGTGCCTGACCACCCAGGCTGTGGTTCGTACTTTGGACTGTGTGCGGCCAGCAGTAACAGCCGGGTTGATCAGGCTCTGGCCCAACATGAGGCCTGGTCACAGACCGGGCCACAGGGGCGTTGACCCCTGGAACTCTCTCCAGGTAAACTCCAGGTACCTTTCTGTCACTACGTTCATTAGGTACCTTTCTGTCACTACATTCATTAGGTACCTTTGTGTCGCTACATTCATTAGGTACCTTTCTGTCGCTACATTCATTAGATACCTTTCTGTCGCTACATTCATTAGGTACCTTTCTGTCGCTACATTCATTAGGTACCTTTTGGCTCTCTTCTTGAACTAGCTCATGCTATGACTGGCTTTGATATGTGCAGGCAGTCTGTTCCATTCCTTTATTGCTGTACAATAAAAGGCATTTGAAGCCTGGCCACTGACTGTGGGTACTACAAACTTGTGCTCTCTCCCCCTAGTACTATGATTGCTGTCTCCCACTAATACTATGATTGCTGTCTCCCCCTAGTACTGAGATTGCTGTCTCCCCCTAGTACTATAATTGCTGTCTCCCTCTAGTATTATGATTGCTCTCTCCCCCTAATACTATGATTGCTGTCTCCCCCTAGTACTATGATTGCTGTGGTTCCCAGCCTTGACAAAATTAGCGGCAAGATATTCCGGACACTGTGAGCAATTTAATAAACTTAATTTAACTTTAGTTGTTTTACTTTGTCTTCAATATTTAGCATATCCAATTGTTGTAATTCATCCTGGCCTACATGTTCTCTTGGACCCAGGTCCATGATGAATCTTGGAACCAGGTCCAGGCTGAATCTTGGACCCAGGTCAAGGCTGAATCTTGGAACCAGGTCCAGGATGAATCTTGGACCCAGGTCCAGGCTGAATCTTGGACTCAGGTCCAGGATGAATCTTGGACCCAGGTCCAGGATGAATCTTGGACCCAGGTCCAGGATGAATCTTGGACCCAGATCCAGGATGAATCTTGAACCCAGGTCCAGGATGAATCTTGGACCCAGGTCCAGGATGAATCTTGGACCCAGGTCCAGGATGAATCTTGGACCCAGGTCCAGGATGAATCTTGGACCCAGGTTCAGGATGAATCTTGGACCCAGGTCCAGGATGAATCTTGGACCCAGGTCCTGGATGAATCTTGAACCCAGGTCCTGGATGAATCTTGGACCCAGGTCCAGGATGAATCTTGGACCCAGGTCCAGGATGAATCTTGGACCCAGGTCCAGGATGAATCTTGGACCCAGGTCCAGGATGACTCTTGGAATCAGGTCCAGGATGAATCTTGGACAAAAGTCCAGGATGAATCTTGGACCCAGGTCCACGATGAATCTTGGACCCAGGTCCAGGATGAATCTTGGTCCCAGGTCCAGGATGAATCTTGGACCCAGGTCCAGGATGAATCTTGGACCCAGGTCCAGGATGAATCTTAGACCCAGGTTCAGGATGAATCTTGGACCCAGGTCCTGGATGAATCTTGGACCCAGGTCAGGATGAATCTTGACCCAGGTCCGGATGAATCTTGGACCCAGGTCCTGGATGAATCTTGGACCCAGGTCCTGGATGAATCTTGGACCCAGGTCCAGGATGAATCTTGGACCCAGGTCCGGATGATCTTGGACCCAGGTCCAGGATGAATCTTGGACCCAGGTCCAGGATGAATCTTGGACCCAGGTCCAGGATGAAGTCTGGTCAGGATGAATCTTGGACCCAGGTCCTGGATGAATCTTGGACCAGGTCAGGATGAATCTTGACCCAGTCAGGATGAATCTTGGACCCAGGTCCAGGATAATCTTGGACCCAGGTCCAGGATGAATCTTGGACCCAGGTCCAGGATGAATCTTGGACCAGGTCCGGATGAATCTTGGACCCAGGTCCAGGATGAATCTTGGACCCAGGTCCGGATGAATCTTGGACCCAGGTCCGGATGAATCTTGAACCCAGGTCCTGGATGAATCTTGGACCCAGGTCCTAGAATGGAGTCCAGAATGGACCAGGCAGGATGAATCTTGGACCCAGGTCCAGGATGCCATATGTGCCTAGGTCGAATGAATTTGGAACAGGTCAGGATGAATCTTGGACCCAGGTCCAGGTATGAATTTGCTTGTGAGCCAGGTCCAGGATGAATCTTGACCAGGTCAGGATGAATCTTGGACCCAGGTCCAGGATAACTGGATCAGGTCCAGGATGAATCTTGGACCCAGGGTCAAGGATGAATCTTGGACCCAGGTCCAGGTCAGCCATATGTAGCATATGGTCATTGTACATATTTGCCTAGAAGAGAGTAGGCAATGAATGGATTCTAGGCATGGTATAAATATGCTTTAGACAGGTACTGCAAGGAACTATTCAATTCCATTCGTTGATAACTGGACAAATTCTATGGCAACGGGATATGTTGCAAGGGATGGGTTCATCTCTTTGGGGCTGGAGTGGTTTCATTAACCGATTCGATTGAGGGGGTCATTGAAGACTTGTCTAGGACTTTAAACTGATAGATTATAGAGGTATGGGTGTTTGTGGGAAACAATCAGGCTGTAGTATTAGGGTTGGAAACAGCAGATATTACCAGGATACCTCAGGGATATGTTTAAAAGACAATACAGTAGACCGTCATTTAGCACGATAGTTACGTTCCTGAAAAAGTCGTGTTAGATAATTTCGTGTTAAATAATTTAAAGAACTTTTGGGAAAAATAGGGTTACGTTCTTGGTAGTCTCCAAAAAGTCAAACAAGTTTTATTTAGACCAACAGATCTTACAAAAATAAAAGTGAATATGTAATTGTAGTTCATTATCGTGATGTATTATGTTGTTTTTACTGCTTAAGACTACAAATGTAACAGAAATAATAGTATTTACCTTAAATTGTGGGTGCTGGTGTTTGTGGATGATTGTGAAGAGAGTGGAGAGTTATGCTGTGGCCCTACTGGGCTGAGGTGGATAGTAGAAGTTCTTGAACTGAAGTCGATGGTTGTACTGAGTGTCTCTAACTTTAAGTCATTCAGTAAGTCAGTCAAGTCATTCAGTCAGTAAGTCAGTCAAGTCAGTCAAGTCAGTTTCGTCAGTCAGTAAGTCAGTCAAGTCATTCAGTCAGTAAGTCAGTCAAGTCATTCAGTCAGTAAGTCAGTCAAGTCATCAGTCAGTAATCAGTCAGTCAAGTCATCAGTCAGTAAGTCAGTCAGTCAGTCAAGTCAGTCAAGTCAGTAAGTCAGTCAAGTCAGTAAGTCAGTCAGGTCAGTAAGTCAGTCAAGTCAGTAAGTCAGTCAAGTCAGTAAGTCAGTCAAGTCAGTGAAGTCATTCAGTCAGTAAGTCATTCAAGTCATTCAGTCAGTAAGTCATTCAAGTCATTCAGTCAGTAAGTCATTCAGTCAGTAAGTCATTCAAGTCATTCAGTCAGTCAAGTCAGTCAGTCAAGTTAATCAGTCAGTCAGTAAGTCAGCCAAGTCAGTCAGTCAGTCAGTCAGTCAAGTCATTCAGTCAGTAAGTCAGTCAAGTCATTCAGTCAGTAAGTCAGTCAAGTCATTCAGTCAGTAAGTCAGTAAGATCATGGAGTGATAGCGCACAAAATGAGGGCCATAGGCATTACGGGGAAGGTAGGCAGATGGATTTTTGGAATCCTAACACACAGAACACAAAAAGTAGTAGTGAACAGGGCAAGATCCAGCATCAGCGAGGTCAAAAGCTCAGTGCCCCAAGGCACTGTCCTGGCACCTCTGCTGTTTCTCATCCTCATAGCAGACATAGATAAAAACACCCAGCACACTTTTGTTTCATCTTTTGCAGATGACACTAAAATAAGCATGAAAGTCACTATGGTAGAGGACACTGACAAATTACAGGAGGACATAAGCAGGGCAGTGGAGAACAACATGACGTTCAATGGTGATAAGTTTCAGCTGCTTAGGTACGGAAAAAATGAAGAACTCAAAAGGAACACTATATACGAAGCGCAAGAGGGTCACCACATAGAACAAAAGGAACACGTAAAGGACTTGGGAATAATTATGTCTGCTGATCTGTCGTTTAAAGACCATAACAAGACAAAGATCACAACAGCCAGGAAGATGACGGGGTGGGTATTGAGAACTTTCAAAACAAGGGAAATAATGCCGATGGTGACACTCTTCAAATCGCTAGTGCTACCCCACTTAGAATACTGCTCAGTGCTGACGGCCCCGTTCAGGGCAGGAGAAATAGCAGAGCTGGAACAAATTCAGAGATCGTTTACGGCTCACATTGAGCCATTGAAACATCTAAATTATTGGGAACGCCTTCAAGTCTTGAACATGTACTCATTGGAGCGGAGGAAAGAGAGATACAGTGGTACCTCGAGTTACGATATTTTTTCGTTCGAGAATGCTGTTCAAGTGCCATTACCAAACGAATTTATCCCCATAAGGAATAATGTAAAATAGACTAGTCCTTTTCCACTCCCAAAAATATACTTACAAAAGCATTTAAAAAAATAAACTTACATAAAAGGGCGATTTTGGGGACCATCGTAACTCGAGGTACCACTGTACCTGGAAAGTACTTGAGGGCCTGGTCCCAAATCTGCACACTGCCATAACAACATACTGGAGTGAGAGATATGGGAGAAAGTGTAAAATAAACCCAGTGAGGAGCAGGGGTGCGGTGGGGACAATACGAGAGCACTGTATTAACATCCGGGGTCCCAGACTATTCAACATCTTACCAGAAGATATCCGAAACACGGCTGGAACCAGTGTAGAAGCCTTCAAGAGGAAACTGGACAAGTATCTTCACCAGGTGCCAGATCAACCAGGCTGTGATGGATATGTGGGGCAGCGGGCCTCCAGCAGCAACAGCCTGGTTGACCAGGCAAGCACCAGACGAGCCTGGCCCATGGCCGTGCTCAGAGAGTAGATACTCTCGAAACTCTTCAAAGGTAAGTCATTCAGTCAGTAAGTCAGTCAAGTCATTCAGTCAGTAAGTAAGTCAGTCAAGTCAATCAGTCAGTCAGTAAGTCAGTCAAGTCATTCAGTCAGTAAGTCAGTCAAGTCATTCAGTCAGTAAGTCAGTAAGTCAGTCAAGTCATTCAGTCAGTAAGTCAGTCAAGTCATTCAGTAAGTCAGTCAAGTCAGTCAGTCAGTAAGTCAGTCAAGTCAGTCAGTCAGTAAGTCAGTCAAGTCAGTCAGTCAGTAAGTCAGTCAAGTCAGTCAGTCAATAAGTAAGTCAGTCAGTTAAGTCAGTTAGTCACACAAACTTAAGTTTACCTCTTTTTATGTGTACAAAGTAACACTTCGTTACAGCCACAGGTTATGTCTTGTCTAATATCCTTTTCTTCGTTAATTCTAAGACTTAAATGCTTATACCTTTTCTTGCCACTTTGAGCAACACTTTGATTGCTTGGCAGATACAAGATATATTAATTTAAAGATCAAAACACAATTCACTCTCTCATATTCTTCACAAACACAGCTGGCTTGTAGCAGAGGACTTTTATTTGATGCATATGAAATACGTACGAATGCTGGGATGGTGGGGTCCGGGGTGGATGGGGAAGGCCGGTGGTGTCCGCTGAACCACAACAAGGTGGCTGCTTGTGGGAATGGTTATTTGTTTTTCCTTCCCACAGACTGTAAGTAAATTTATTCAGGTATACACAGATACAGTTACGAAGATTATCATAATTAGCAGCATATGTGTAGAGAACCTAGGATAACCCAAAAAAGTCAGTGACTTATTTCCTTTGTCTGACTTTTTTTGTGTTATCTCTACACATATGCTGCTATGTATGATAATCAATTTAACTGTACTTATCTAATTGTGGTTGCAGGGGTCGAGACTCAGCTCCTGGCCCCATGTATCTGAATAAATTTACAGTTTGCGGGAAGGAAAAACAAATTCCCTTTTCCTCAAAGCTCGAGGATTGGGCTTACACTTGAAATCACCTGATGCATTACCGCAAAGGAGCAAGGTGAAGCGATCCTTTGCTGTCTTGAAGCCTTGTGCACTTTTCTCTTGCTGACTGACATAAGTTCGTGTTGGCATTTTCTTCCAGAAAACACTTCTCTCGTCAGCATTAAGCACTTGATGTGGCTCATAGCCACCCTCAGTAGGACCCCCACTGACTCAATGGTTTAACCCACCGCGGGCTACCGTGTGTTCAAAAATTTTTCCACTCCTGTGAACCGTGTAATATCATTTTTATGTTGTGTTAGATAATAATGTGCCGCAATTCTTCAATCGTGCAATACCCGTAACGTGTAACATAATCTCGTGCTAAATGACAGTCTACTGTATTCAAAATAAAGTTGCTAGTACAGTGGTCCCTTGGTTTTCAATTTTAATCCGTTCCAGATGGATCAGCTAAAACCAAAATCGGCGAAAACCAAAACTATTTTCCCCATAAGAAATAATGGAAATTCAATTAATCCGTTCCAGAAACCCAGAAGTTTGGGAAATTTTTTTTTGGGGGCCTTAAAGATAGATTTACATGCACAAATGAATGAACTCTATGTGGCACTTACCTTTATTGAGGACTGATGTTGCTGGATGGAAGAGAGGGAGGAGGGGAGAGGGAAGAGACCCTAATTTCTGGAAGGGGAATCCCCTTCCATAAGGAATTTAGGTACCAAGTCCTTATCCGGGGTCACTTTCCTGCATGCCTGCTACACTCCCTCCCTGCCTGCTACACTCCCTGCATGCCTGCTACATTCCCTCCATGCCTGCTACACTCCCTGCCTGCTACACTCCCTGCCTGCTACACTCCCTCCCTGCCTGCTACACTCCCTCCCTGCCTGCTACACTCCCTGCCTGCTACACTCCCTGCCTGCTACACTCCCTGCATACCTGTTACACTCCCTGCATACCTGTTACACTCCCTGCATACCTGCTACACTTCCTGCATACATGCTACACTCCCTGCATACATGCTACACTCCCTGCATACATGTTACACTCCCTGCATACATGCTACACTCCCTGCATACATGCTACACTCCCTGCATACATGCTTCACTCCCTGCATACATGCTACACTCCCTGCATTCATGCTACACTCCCTGCATACATGCTACACTCCCTGCATTCATGCTACACTCCCTGCATACATGCTACACTCTCTGCATACCTGCTACACTCCCCGCATACCTGCTACACTCCCTGCATACCTGCTACACTCCCTGCATACCTGCTACACTCCCTGCATACCTGTTACACTCCCTGCATACATGCTACACTCCCTGCATACATGCTACACTCCCTGCATACATGCTACACTCCCTGCATACCTGTTACACTCCCTGCATGCCTGCTACACTCTTAAATTCCATCGTGTTTCTCACTTTCTTTACCAAAGGACTGGCACTAGGAGCTTTCTTTGGGCCCATGATAGCTTATTTAGTAGTCACACACATTAATCAAGGGCCAAAAACAATGAATTGTTAATAAATGTTTTGTATGAACTCCTGGGGTGATGTTCACTCAAGCATAAACAATTCTAGACTGTGTGACAATGTGCGTGGGTGGCGGGCCTACGGCCTTTGTATGTGCGTTTCACTGGTGTACAGCTTCCGTACCATCGGAGAAAACTGAGACAATTTTTCCACGAAAAAAGTGATCGAAAACCAAAATCGGTGAAAACTGAGACAATAGAAAACCAAGGGATGACTGTAAAGGCAAAGCAATTGATCAACAAACAAAGAGAGATAGTAGAGGGCAATGAGTGACTAGCTCCCTTAAGGTTTACTATACAAATAGTAGGAGTTAAGAAATCTAAGTAAAATAGATGAGCTAAGATTACATGCAAGTGCAGGTAATATATATATTATTGCTATAACAGAGACCTGGTTCAACCTGAAAGATAGAGAAATGCCTTCCGAGTGCAACATTCAGAGTTAGAAACTATTCCACACTGATAGGGTCAACAGGAAGGGTGGTGGAGTGGCGATGTATGTCAGAGATAATTTAAATTGTTGTGTTAGACAAGATATAAGATTAGAAACATTGGACACAGAATCTGTTTGGCTACAGTTTCTCGAGGATCGTGAAAAATTAATTTTGGGTGTGATTTACAGGCCCCCAAGTCTGGATAGGGAGTGCAGTAAGCTGCTATGGGACGAAATTCATAAGGCGTCTAGATATGAAAATGTTGTGTTAATGGGAGATTTTAACTTTAGACAAATTGATTGGAACAATGTGACAGGTAATCTTGAGTCTAGTGACTTTCTTGATACGGTTCAGGATTGTTTTTTAAAACAGTTTGTGACAGAACCAAAGAATCACTAATTAATAATCTTGAGGTTAATGAAGTGTTCTATGTGTGTGTGTGTAACTATATGTGTGTGGGTTTATTAAGTGTGTGAAAAGTAGTAGTGAAATTGTGTGTTATGGTGTATGAGTGTGTATGTGGGGTCTGCGAGGTCGTCTACAGTGCTCCACTACCTGGCCTGACCTGACTTACACCTGATCTACCAGTTAATGTATTCTATGCTTCACCTGTCTGCTCGCCCTTTTCTACTAGAAATTGCCAATTGCTATTCGTTACCAAGTACTTGGTATCCTATTCCTTATCGTACTATGAGAGTTGACCGTTCACAAACAGCTTGGCGGTTAGGTAATTGGAACTTACATCTGACTCCCCGAAAACCACGCATAGGTGAGATGTACTTGGGATGCAGCCTGTAGCAGCCTGTAGTATCCTGTAGATTGTCCAACTCGATGAGATGTTTTGGCGTATATCCACTTTCGTTTCTTGTTGATATATAATATAACCTATTCACTGTATTTCTTTCACTTGTCACATATTTATTTCACTTTAATATCTTGGGTGACACATGTGGCAACGTCGCCTGGAGCACACTAGGCCTTCCCACTCTGACCCCGCCACCAGTTATCAATTTGTACTTCACTTATAAAATTGTGGCTCTCCCCGAACTTATGTGGCTCAGGGCAACTCGTAAATCACTTCAAGGGTTGTTCACTACCCTGACACACTTGATGACCCCTGCAGTATCCTTGGGTAGCCCTCAAAAACACTTTAATTCGCATAGCACTAAAGTTGTGACCCGCGTACGCGGTGTCCCTACTGTGTGTGTGTGTGTGTGTGTGTGTGTGTGTGTGTGTGTGAACTGATCCTTTCTGTAGCCGAGGGTTACAGGAAAGTCCTCCTGAAATGTTACTAATCTTTCTTGAACAATCAGTACGTGGTTCACTGCCAGTTTCCTGCGAAAGGAGGATCAAGCTTCCTCTACACTACTCCTTGCACTGAAATGACCCTCACGGGTTTAACGGACGGAGGAACGAGTATTTAATGTTGAGCATTTATATCCCTAGCTCTTGTAACTCTAAGTGAGAACACTGATCAATACCTGCGGTAAATACAGACTTAAAACATTTACCACAAACTTCAGTTATAGCGTCAAGTGTCAACACAACACATCAAGTGTCAACACAACATCAAATGTCAAAACTAACAACAAATATTATCAACATAAGACCATGTTGCAACTTGTGCTCAACATGTGATGAGTGCAACACAGGAGGTGCTACCAAAAAGTTCCAGGACTCGATTTTCCACGCGTTTCCCTGGTGAAACATGGCGGCGGTGTAGGTTACGCTGCTTGGTACACTCCTTTGTGAAACAGTGCAGCAAGTTTCAGTGCGTCCCGTCATTCCATTGTAAGTGCATTGTTGCGACTCTTTTGTATAACAGAATGAAATCTTTAAAAGAAAGAACAGCATGTGTGTGTGTGTGTGTGTGTGTGTGTGTGTGTGTGTGTGTGTGTGTGTGTGTGTGTGTGTGTGTGTGTGTGTGTGTGTATGTGTTTGTGTGATGTTTCAAGTTTGGTAAAACGTCTAGTGAAACTCTCAAAATGCTTCAGCAAGCACTTAACGAAGCAAAGGGTTGGACACAGTGTTTTGAATAGTTTTCTTAGATTGACAGCAGGACGAGCGTCAGTTGAGGATGATGAACACTCTGGCCAACGTTGAAAAAGTGAGGAAGTTATTCACTAAGATGGTCGTCAGAATATTCGGGACATTGCAAGTGTTGTGGGAATTTCTTATGGGTCTTGTCAAAGCATTTTGACTGAAACTATAAACAAGAGGCAATAGGCTGCGAAATTTGTTCCCTGCTTGCTAAGTGAAGACCGTTAAAACGATGGTTTTCATCGTTTTTTCGGCCCCAAAACAATATGGTTCGTCCCCCCACCCTCCCTACTCCCCAGATCTAGCTCCCTGTGACTTCTTTCTCTTCCCCAAAATAAAAATGGCCCTCAAGAGGCGGCGTTTTAACGACGTGGAGGAGATTCAAGTAGAATCACAGGCTGCGCTAGACGCCGTTACGGAAGAAGAGTTCCAGAAATGTTTGGAGGAGTGGCAAAGGCGCTGCGATCAATGTATAGCCTGCCAAGGAGATTAAGCCTATACATTTTTTTTTCGCGGCAGTCCAGGAACGTTTTGATAGTGCCTCGTATAAACCACCCACTGCAGCACTCAACCACTGAAACACTCCACCACTGCAGCACTCCACCACTGTAACACTCCACTACTGCAACACCACCACTGCAACACTCCACCACTGCAACACCACCAATGCAACACTCCACCACTGCAACACTCCACCACTGGAAACCAATGACCAAATGCAGGACGTGAAAATACCAACGTGAAAATAAACATCATCAAGACGTAAGAAGGTCCTCATTTTCAAGATGTGAGGTCCTCTTTTTTAAGATGTGAGGTCCTCTTTTTTAAGATGTGAGGTCCTCTTTTTCAAGATGTGAGGTCCTCTTTTTCAAGATGTGAGGTCCTCTTCTTGAAGACGTGAGGTTCTCTTCTTGAAGACATGAGGAGATCCTCTTCGTGACGTTAAAATCTCCATCATGACTGGAAGTAGAAGAGAGGAATCACTGATATTGTAGACGTGGGCGTGTGGGTGCGGGTGGATGGACGTTTGCTAGAACGCAAGCAGTCGAAAGCGACCGTGGGAGGCCATGGGCGGGCGCAGGATGCCATGGGCGAGCGTGGAAGACTATGGGCGGGCGTGGGCGGATGAGCAGCTCGTGTCTTCAACCTCTCAGTCGTCGGGAACGAGAACTTTACCTTAATAATTCATGTAAAATTCAGGCCCCCGGCGGGTGAAAGGTTAGCAAGAGTTGGGCTGTGTGTGTGAGGGAGCGCCGCCCCCAACACTCTTCTAGGAGCCTCCCTCTGCCCCTTCTTTTTTTTCTACCGTGCACCCCATTTGTGCCCCCTTCTCTATTATCTCCCTATTTTTCTTCCTCTGTTGCTTGATTTCCACAAGCGAAGGCATTCTCGTAATGTTCTGCAAGTGATGGGGTCATCGCTGAAACGACGACCCCATCAACCTTTTCGAGATTCTCTCTCTCTCTCTCTCTCTCTCTCTCTCTCTCTCTCTCTCTCTCTCTCTCTCTCTCTCACACTTAACATACAAAAAAATATTATTTATTTTAACTCTGGATAATGGTAAGTACAATGAGGTATTTTTGTAGCATCTCTATTATAGAGTGACGACAGATTTAGATAACAGAGCCAGTAGCTCTAATGTCGTTAATACACTTACCGATTCCTGTATGTCAGTGTCATGTATGCATGCTTAGCTGTGTTACATATACACCTGCTACTGGCACATACTCAGAACTTACCCGTGCCAGTCCTCAGTGCCCTTTTGCCCACTTTTATTTTAATACAGTCAGAAAATGGCAAAATATTTGGCACTACTATAGTCTGAAAACGGCACTAGGACAGTCACTGTTTCTGGCATCCTCGTAACCCCCCTCCCGTTAATTACCTCCACACGAAGCCAAACACTCTTACCCTTTATCTGCGAGCCATATAGACAGGAACCTAATTATCTAAAACGTTCACAGTAAACTCTCTTATGATGACCCCTCTATGGTAGTGGAATTTTTTCTTAATACGACTTAAAAAAAATTTAAATGCAAACTTGAACAGCGGCTACCGTGAAGGCCTATACACACGCTAGTCATTTCTAGATGAACTTTTCCTACCGAATTAACAAAAAAAACACTAGATTAGCTTTATAAGAGAGCTTAATATATGTATAATTACATTTAATTAAAGAATTAAATATAACAAATTCTCCGTGAGTATGAGTTATATATATATATATATATATATATATATATATATATATATATATATATATATATATATATATATATATATATATATATATATATACGTATATATATATATATTAAACTTATAATAATTACTAGAATTACTATTACAAAATAATAAGATAAATATGAAGAAAAAGAACGAGAGGAGAATATAATTTATGAGAGAAAAGTCAGGTTAGCACAAACTGAAGACTCAAGAAACTCTAGTTAACAGCACTTACAACTTTAATGAACTTGTTACTTAAGTAGTATACACCTGACTAGTGACTTCAGTAGGTAGCACAAACCTAACTAGTGACTAAGTAGTTAATACACACCTAACAAGTGACAAGATATGAGTGATTCCAGCTGCCTCTTTCACACACACACACAGAAAGAAAGTTGCCATCAATCCACATCAGACGACAGTAAAGAACCCCGTAATAAGACTTAAGAAGCAAGGAGAGTTGATGGTAAACTGCTAGACAGTTCGAAAAGATCTGAACACAATATTTAAGGAGGTGTCCTCTGAGGAAACAAGGGACATTAATAGAGTCGAAGTGAAAGTGTACATCAACACGTACTGAACACACTACACACAACAGAAGAGACTGCCAGAGTTCGATGCATCGTAGGCACCAGACAATATCTCTCAGTGGGTTCTGAAAGCAGCAGCAGAAGCACTGTGTGTGTACAGTTAGCTTAAATCTGGCAGCTGCCAGAGGCACGGAAGAAACCAAAGGAAGTCTCAAAATTGAAGAGAGGTTGCAGATAGGTAGCATTAAACTACAAACCAGTGTCACTGTCAGGAGAACGCTGGAACACCTGGAAGAAATGGAGGGTCACACTGAACAACCAGGACAGCCTTACAGATGGTAAATACTGTCTCACAAACAAGTTTGAGTTCTCTAGCAATGTAGCACAAGTATGGAACCCTAACACACCTCATCTAGCATGTGGAACCCTAACACACCTCATCTAGCATGTGGAACCCTAACACACCTCATCTAGCATGTGCAGAGGTTTGCAACGAAATTAATCTCTGACTTAAATGAAACAGGCCCAGGGAGTGAAGCAGTGTGTGGGCAGCACCTTGACTCACTGACTGAAGCACTGTGTGGGCAGCACCTTGACTCACTGACTGAAGCACTGTGTGGGCAGCACCTTGACTCACTGACTGAAGAACTGTGTTGGCAGCACCTTGACTCAGGGACTGAAGCACTGTGTGGGAAGCACTTTGACCCAGGGACTGAAGCACTGTGTGGGCAGCACCTTGACTCACTGACTGAAGAACTGTGTTGGCAGCACCTTGACTCAGGGACTGAAGCACTGTGTAGGCAGCACCTTGACTCAGGGACTGAAGCACTGTGTGGGCAGCACCTTGACTCACTGACTGAAGCACTGTGTGGGCAGCACCTTGACTCAGGGAGTGAAGCACTGTGTGGGCAGCACCTTGACTCACTGACTGAAGCACTGTGTGGGCAGCACCTTGACTCAGGGAGTGAAGCACTGTGTGGGAAGCACTTTGACTCAGGGACTGAAGCACTGTGTGGGCAGCACCTTGACTCAGGGACTGAAGCACTGTGTGGGCAGCACTTTGACTCAGGGACTGAAGCACTGTGTGGGCAGCACCTTGACTCAGGGACTGAAGCAGTGTGTGGGCAGCACCTTGACTCAGGGACTGAAGCACTGTGTGGGCAGCACCTTGACTCACTGACTGAAGAACTGTGTTGGCAGCACCTTGACTCAGGGACTGAAGCACTGTGTGGGCAGCACCTTGACTCAGGGACTGAAGCACTGTGTGGGCAGCACCTTGACTCAGGGACTGAAGCACTGTGTAGGCAGCACCTTGACTCAGGGACTGAAGCACTGTGTGGGCAGCACCTTGACTCAGGGACTGAAGCACTGTGTGGGCAGCACCTTGACTAAGGCACTGAAGCACTGTGTGGGCAGCACCTTGACTCACTGACTGAAGAACTGTGTGGGCATCACCTTGACTCACTGACTGAAGCACTGTGTGGGCAGCACCTTGACTCAGGGACTGAAGCAGTGTGTGGGAAGCACCTTGACTCAGGGACTGAAGCACTGTGTGGGCAGCACCTTGACTCACTGACTGAAGAACTGTGTGAGCAGCACCTTGACTCACTGACTGAAGCACTGTGTGGGCAGCACCTTGACTCAGGGACTGAAGCACTGTGTGGGCAGCACCTTGACTCAGGGACTGAAGCACTGTGTGGGCAGCACCTTGACTCACTGACTGAAGCACTGTGTGGGCAGCACCTTGACTCACTGACTGAAGCACTGTGTGGGCAGCACCTTGACTCATGGACTGAAGCACTGTGTGGGCAGCACCTTGACTCAGGGACTGAAGCACTGTGTGGGCAGCACCTTGACTCAATGACTGAAGAACTGTGTGGGCAGCACCTTGACTCACTGACTGAAGCACTGTGTGGGCAGCACCTTGACTCACTGACTGAAGCAGTGTGTGGGCAGCACCTTGACTCACTGACTGAAGCAGTGTGTGGGCAGCACCTTGACTCACTGACTGAAGCAGTGTGTGGGCAGCACCTTGACTCAGGGACTGAAGCACTGTGTGGGCAGCACCTTGACTCAGGGACTGAAGCACTGTGTGGGCAGCACCTTGACTCATGGACTGAAGCACTGTGTGGGCAGCACCTTGACTCAGGGACTGAAGCACTGTGTGGGCAGCACCTGGACTCAATGACTGAAGAACTGTGTGGGCAGCACCTTGATTCACTGACTGAAGCACTGTGTGGGCAGCACCTTGACTCACTGACTGAAGCAGTGTGTGGGCAGCACCTTGACTCACTGACTGAAGCAGCGTGTGGGCAGCACCTTGACTCACTGACTGAAGCACTGTGTGGGCAGCACCTTGACTCACTGACTGAAGCACTGTGTGGGCAACACCTTGACTCAGGGACTCAAGCAGTGTGTGGGCAGCACCTTGACTCACTGACTGAAGCACTGTGTGGGCAGCACCTTGACTCACTGACTGAAGCAGTGTGTGGGCAGCACCTTGACTCACTGACTGAAGCAGCGTGTGGGCAGCACCTTGACTCAGGGACTGAAGCACTGTGTGGGCAGCACCTTGACTCAGGGACTGAAGCACTGTGTGGGCAGCACCTTGACTCACTGACTGAAGCACTGTGTGGGCAGCACCTTGACTCAGTTCCTAAACCTGTACTCTCTAGAACGCAGGCGGGAGAGATACATTATTATATACACATGGAAAATTCTCGAGGGCTTAGTACCAAACTTGCACACAAAAATCACTCTGTACGAAAGCAAAAGACTCGGCAGGCGATGTAACATTCCCCCAATGAAGAGCAGGGGTGCCACTAGCACGTTGAGGGACAACACAATAAGTGTGAGGGGCCCAAGATTGTTCAACTGCCTCCCAGCATACATCAGGGGGATTACCAACAAGCCCCTGGCTGTCTTCAAGCAGGCACTGGACAGGCACCTCAAGTCGGTACCTGATCAGCCGGGCTGTGGTTCGTACGTTGGACTGCGTGCGGCCAGCAGTAACAGCCTGGTTGATCAGGCTCTGGTCCAACAAGAGGCCTGGTCACAGACCGGGCCGCGGGGGCGTTGACCCCTGGAATTCTCTCCAGGTAGACTCCAGGTAGGGACTGAAGCACTGTGTGTGCAGCACCTTGACTCACTGACTGAAGCACTGTGTTGGCAGCACCTTGACTCAGGGACTGAAGCACTGTGTGGGCAGCACCTTGACTCAGGGACTGAAGCACTGTGTGGGAAGCACCTTGACTCAGGGACTGAAGCACTGTGTGTGCAGCACCTTGACTCACTGACTGAAGCACTGTGTTGGCAGCACCTTGACTCAGGGACTGAAGCACTGTGTGGGCAGCACCTTGACTCAGGGACTGAAGCACTGTGTGGGAAGCACCTTGACTCAGGGACTGAAGCACTGTGTGTGCAGCACCTTGACTCACTGACTGAAGCACTGTGTTGGCAGCACCTTGACTCAGGGACTGAAGCACTGTGTGGGCAGCACCTTGACTCAGGGACTGAAGCACTGTGTGGGCAGCACCTTGACTCAGGGACTGAAGCACTGTGTGGGCAGCACCTTGACTCACTGACTGAAGCACTGTGTGGGCAGCACCTTGACTCAGGGACTGAAGCAGTGTGTGGGCAGCACCTTGACTCAGGGACTGAAGCACTGTGTGGGCAGCACCTTGACTCAGGGACTGAAGCAGTGTGTGGGCAGCACCTTGACTCAGGGACTGAAGCACTGTGTGGGCAACACCTTGACTCACTGACTGAAGCACTGTGTTGGCAGCACCTTGACTCACTGACTGAAGCACTGTGTGGGCAGCACCTTGACTCACTGACTGAAGCACTGTGTGGGCAGCACCTTGACTCAGCGACTGAAGCACTGTGTGGGCAGCACCTTGACTCAGCGACTGAAGCACTGTGTGGGCAGCACCTTGACTCAGAAACTGAAGCACTGTGTGGATCTATCTGAAGCGAGGTTTAGGAACTAAAATATTAACCGGAATTAAAGGGGAGGAGAAACCGTGTTGGCCGGGACAATACAACCAGTGCTCTTTCTGTCCGTGTATAATTACCACAATAATGTGAGGCTCCAGCTCTTGGGCCCGCCAGTTAACCTACGGGTAAATGGCGTACACCGCCTCTCGTCGCGTTAATGCTTAGACCACTGTACAGCGTTACCCTCGTCAGTGCCCTTATTATTATTATTATTATTATAATCAAAACTAAGCACTACCTTCAGTGCCTTGAGCTGCTCATTACCTTGTATTTTTTTTCTTGGATTCTCTGTGAATTATATGGATTTACAGCATCCTTCCCTCTGTCCTTGTGTATGATCTGGAATATTTTGTATAGCGTGGTCATATCGCCTCTGGTTGTGGGTTTCTCCTGGGGACACACAACGACGCCAGTTACGCTTGGTAGCGTCGTTGTGTTTCTGACGTGTATTGTGGGAGAAGCTATGAACGTTGCGTTTCAGTACGTCGATTGTCAATTTTTTGCAGTTTTTAGCGGTTGTTGCACGGGCAGACACACACACACTCATACACACACACACAGAGTCAAACCAGTGTTTGTGTTTCAAAGCGAGGAGTACTGAAGGCTTGATCCTCCTAATTCGACTAAGCACTTTCCATATACTGGATGTCAAACTGAAGACAGAGCTGAAGAGCTCAGACGAAAACGTTTTTTTTCCTCGAATGTCAGGAACTTGACGCAAGAAACAACTAATGTCACGCTGAATATTTCATTTTAGAGATGTCCTAAACCAGAGGATGGTCTCACTATCTACTGTTTGGTAAACAAACCTCAGTAAATATATATATTATATATTTGGTTGTAAGAGAAGTGAATGCTCAGGTGTTGGCAAGAGGTGTGGGGTTAAAAGATAAAGAATCTAACACAAAGTGGGAGTTGTCACAGTTGCTCTTTGCTGATGACACTGTGCTTTTGGGGGATTCTGAAGAGAAGTTGCAGAGGTTGGTGGATGAGTTTTGAAGTTTATGTAAAATAAGAAAATTAAAAGTGAGTATAGAAAGAGTAAGGTGATGAGGATAACAAAAAAAATAGGTAATGAAAGATTGGATATCAGATTGGAGGGAGAGAGTATGAAGGAGGTGAATGTGTTCAGATATTTAGGAGTGGACGTGTCAGCAGATGGGTCTATGAAAGATGAACAGACTCATAGAATTGACGAGGGGAAAAAGGTAATTGGAGAAAAAGAACTTTGTCAATGAAAGCAAAGAGGGGAATGTATGAGACTATAGTTATATACCAACACTCTTATATGGGTGCGAAGAATGGGTGATGAATGTTACAAGGAGAAGGCTGGAGGCAGTGGAGATGTCGTGTCTGAGGGCAATGTGTGGTGTGAATATAATGCAAAGAATTCGTAGTTTGGAAATTAGGAGGAGGTGCGGGATTACCAAAACTATTATTCAAAGGGCTGAGGAGGGGTTGTAGAGGTGGTTCGGACATGTAGAGAGGATGGAACAAAATAGAATGACTAAGAAAAGGTCAGCCTAAGAAAAGGTTGGAGGGAGGGGGTAAAGGAGGGTACACGAGGGAAGTACAGTTTCTCCACTCTGAAGGAGGGGTGTTAATGTTGCAGTTTTATAACTGTAGTGTAAGCGCACCTCTGGCAAGACAGTGATGGAGTGAATGATGGTGAAAGTTTTTCTTTTTTGGGTCACCATACCTTGGTGGAAACGGCCGTGTTATATATATATATATATATATATATATATATATATATATATATATATATTATATATATATATATATATATATATATATATATATATATATTCAATCAACGAAAATGAGTTACGAAGAGAAAGTAAAGATACTAGACATGTGATTAATAGAGAATTTGCAAGACGGTACAGGAATCACTGATAACCAACCTGGAGAGTATTTGGAGGGTATTCTGGAGATCGACGCCCCAGCGGACATGATCGCTGCTGAAGAAGTAGTGTAGGAAAGACTCCGGAAAGCATTTCCGGAGAAGCTGAGTACAACAGGTATTGAACAGTTTGAAAAAAAAAATGAGTAATCTCATATAAAGCTGCTGTACACAATGCAACTTTTAATAAATGCGATTGAAAATAGTGCATCCAAAAATTGAATAGCAGGTGGAAGGGCTTTTACAGTGCGCGCTATTCAACTCCGGATGAACTTTTTCAATCGCCTTTAAAATAAAAAATTCCCACTAGATATAGGAGCTTCATAAGAGAGCCTACTGTTTGATGAATTAATAGGAGGGAGCGCAGCTCCAGTGCTGGAGCACACACACACACACACACAGGGGTCGAGTCATAGCTCTGGCGGGGCCAGGAGCTATGACTCGACCCCTGCAACCACAAATAGGTGAGTACACACACACACACTCCTGCAACACCAAACTTTGATTCGGTAACTTAAGCAATTAACTGATTTCGTCAGGCAAAGTGCCCAGTGTGTCTCCAAATGTCAACAGAAAGGAAAATAGTTTGTCTTCCACCTCGACCTCACAGCAGTCCCCTCACAGCAGTCACCTCACAGCAGTCCCCTCACAGCAGTCACCTCACAGCAGTCACCTCACAGCAGTCCCCTCACAGCAGTCCCCTCACAGCAGTCACCTCATAGTAGTCCCCTCACAGCAGTCACCTCACAGCAGTCACCTCACAGCAGTCCCCTCACAGCAGTCCCCTCACAGCAGTCACCCTCACAGCAGTCACCTCACAGCAGTCCCCTCACAGCAGTCCCCTCACAGCAGTCCCCTAACAGCAGTCCCATAACAGCAGTCCCCTCACACCAGTCACCTTACACCAGTCCCTTCAAACCAGTCCCCTCGCAGCAGTCACCTCACAGCAGTCACCTCACAGCAGTCACCTCACACCAGTCCCCTCGCAGCAGTCACCTCACACCAGTCACCTTACACCAGTCCCTTCACACCAGTCCCCTCGCAGCAGTCACCTCACAGCAGTCACCTCACACCAGTCCCCTAACACCAGTCCCCTAACAGCAGTCACCTCACAGCAGTCACTTCACACCAGTCCCCTCACACCAGTCCCCTCACACCAGTCCCCTCACACCAGTCCCCTCACATCTTTCACTTGCATTCACATCTAAATAATGAATGTAATTAATAACGAACAATGAAATTAATAACTAATGGTGTAATAACGAAATGTATAATTAATAACAAATGGTGTAATTAATAACGAATGATGTAATAACGATTGACGTAATTAATAACGATTGGTGTAATTAATAACGAATGGTGTAATTACTAACGAAACTTAATATGTATCAACTGAAGTCAGTATTTATCAGCTTACATTATTATATAAAAGGCTAAATAGATGGTTAAGCTTAAAGCAGCTTGAAAAAACGTATGTCAGCTTAAATCAGCAAGTTTACGCAAGGGCAGGTAAGCTTAAAGCCTTGAAAGCTTAAAAAAAAAAAAAGTGTATGAAAGCGTAATGTCGTGTATTTCAGCTTAGGAAACCACAGTGTTAAGGTGTGTTACGGTTGTGTTACGGTGTTGGTGAACACTGGATGTGTTACAGTGTTAATAAACACTGGATGTGTTACAGTGTTAGTAAACACTGGTTGTGTTACAGTGTTAGTAAACACTGGTTGTGTTACAGTGTTAGAAGACCGCCACTCCATCTAACACCCTAACTGGTGATGTGTTGGAATCTGCACCTCCAGAGAGAGACGACCAGGTGACACAGGAGAGGACGGAGGGAAGGTCGCAAAAAAACACAGAGAAGGAAGGGGTAGGTAGAGGGAGTGGAAGGGGTATGTAGAAGGAGAGGAAGGGGTACGTAGAAGGAGGGAGCAAGTGTTGGAGAAGGGTGCTGAGAGAAATGGGGTGGGCAAAGGGGATAATGGTTTGAAATTTTTGAGTATAAGAGTGTTGTGGGTGTGGTGGGGGGGAGGGAGGGGGGAGGGGGGAGTCACTGGCTGACGGGGATAATCCTGAATAATCGTCCGTGATTCTGTGGCCTGATGGGGGAGAGGAGAGAATGGGAAGGGGATAACAGGAGGAGAGAGGAAGAGACGAGGGGGAAGGGAGAGATGGAGCGCGGGAGAGGTACGGAAAATGGAGAGAAAGGGGAAGGGGTAATATAAAAAAGGGAAGGAGGAGGAAGAGAAGAGAAGTGAGGATGAGAAGAAGAGAAAGAGAAGATGGTGAGGATGGAGAGAGAAGACAAGAGAGGCAACCTGGCAACAAAGAGGTCAAAGAGGCACTTACCACTGAAAGACTTTCTTGGAGGAAGTGCCACTCAAGTGTGACTTACATCAAGTTCTCGAGGAGAAGCTCACACTTGAGGGGCAAGTCCTTCAAACAAGGTCCACCTCCCTAACTTTGCTGCCAACTAGAATTGAAATTGTGGTGGTAGTTGTAATAATGGTGGTAGTGCTGGTAGCACACACACACACACACACCAGGGCCAGGAGCTATGAATCGACCCCTGCAACCACAAATAGGTGAGTACACACACACACTCCCACAAACATACACACACACACACACAAACATACACACACACCAGTTTGGAACCCACACCTGGTCAAGCACGTCAAGAAATTAGAGAAAGTGCAAAGGTTTGCAACAAGACTAGTCCCAGAGCTAAGGGGATTGTCCTACGAAGAAAGGTTAAGGGAAATCGGCCTGACGACACTAGAGGACAGGAGGGTTAGGGGAGACATGATAACGACATATAAAATACTGCGAGGAATAGATAAGGTGGACAGAGACAAGATGTTCCAGAGAGGGGACACAGAAACAAGGGGTCACAATTGGAAGTTGAAGACTCCTATGAGTCAAAGGGATGTTAGGAAGTATTTCTTCAGTCATAGAGTTGTCAGGAAGTGGAATAGCCTAGAAAGTGACGTAGTGGAGGCAGGAACCATACATAGTTTTAAGACGAGGTTTGATAAAGCTCATGGAGCAGGGAGAGAGAGGACCTAGTAGCAATCAGTGAAAAGGCGGGGTCAGGAGCTATGACTCGACCCCTGCAACCACAAATGGGTGAGTACAAATAGGTGAGTACACACACACACACACACACACACATACACAAACCTACACACACACCCACACACAAACATACACACACACACACATACACCAGGCTGGGATAACATGAGTTAGCACAACTAAACATTTTTACTGATATCGTGATTCCCCGTTTGGAAGCTTTGTAAATTATTAAAATCACCCACCACCCACCCTCATACCTCTCCCTAACCCCCACCCACCCTCATACCTCTCCCTAACCCACCACCCACCCTCATACCTCTCCCTAACCCACCACCCACCCTCATACCTCTCCCTAACCCACCACCCACCCTCATACCTCTCCCTAACCCACCACCCACCCTCATACCTCTCCCTAACCCACCACCCACCCTCATACCTTTCCCTAACCAACCACCCACCCTCATACCTCTCCCTAACCAACCACCCACTCTCATACCTCTCCCTAAAACACCACCCACCCTCATACCTTTCCCTAACCCACCACCCACCCTCATACCTCTCCCTAAAACACCACCCACCTCTTCTTAAAACACCACCCACTCTCATATCTCTCCCTAACCCACCACCCACCCTCATACCTCTCCCTAACCCACCACCCACCCTCATACCTCTCCCTAACCCACCACCCACCCTCATACCTCTCCCTAACCCACCACCCACCCTCATACCTCTCCCTAACCCACCACCCACCCTCATACCTCTCCCTAACCCACCCTCATACCTCTCCCTAATCCACCACCCACCCTCATACCTCTCCCTAACCCACCACCCACCCTCATACCTCTCCCTAACCCACCACCCACCCTCATACCTCTCCCTAACCCACCACCCACCCTCATATCTCTCCCTAACCCACCACCCACCCTCATACCTTTCCTAACCCACCACCTACCCTCATACCTCTCCCTAACCCACCACCCACCCTCATACCTTTCCCTAACCCACCACCCACCCTCATACCTCTCCCTAACCCACCACCCACCCTCATACCTTTCCCTAACCCACCACCCACCCTCATATCTCTCCCTAACCCACCACCCACTCTTGTTGTTGCTGGTATAACTGATAGTAGTAATGTATTTTACTGGGAGAGTTGATGTAGAGTTATCCCAGTATAATCTCCCAGTACCCTTAGAGAGCTCCTATCCCAGTATAATTTCCTAGTTCCCCAGCAGAGGTATCCCAGTATGATCACCCAGTACTCCACCAACAGCAAGGGTTAACTGCTGGTGATGGCAACGCTGGTGGGGGGGGGCGGTCAATAAAACGCCTAGTATTGGCAACACTGGAGGGTCCACTAACCCGGTCTCACCGCCTACCAATTGATTATCCGGTAGCGGGAGACTACCTGGATAATACTTGCCCACCAGACACACACACTAGCGACCAGCGAAAAGGCGGGGCCAGGAGCTAGGACTAGACCTCTGCAACCATAAATAGGTGAGTACACTCTCCCTCTCTATCTTCCTTTCTCTCCCTCTCCCTCCTGTCACCCTGGGAAATACTCAATTTTTTTTTTACACACAAAAAAATATTTCGAAAAAAATCAACCGGCCAAAACAAAAAACACACTGAAAACAAATAAACAAAACGCGCATTTAAACCAATAAAACATACGAACACAAAATTCTGAATTCCCTCGTCCTTTCTTTAGTCTGATCATTGTAAATATAGACATTTCCCCTTTCTCCTCATCCTTAATTCAATTTTCTATACAATTATACAAAAAACAATGCACCAAGTGACTGGTTAATGCGATATTAACTCTCCTCTCTGGGAATATCGAGTAACGAGAGATATTATCCGGGTTAGAATAATATTTGTTGTTGCTGGTTCGATCCTCTTTGAGAATGTGACCCCGTCAAGAGACACACACTGGGAAAAATAACTCGAGGTTATTTCGGTCTGCATGTGAGACCCTCGTCAGTACAGGGATTTCAGATTATTTTTACACAGAATTGGTTTACATCTTAGATATTAACTACGATGAACGTCACACATCTGAAGTCTAAACAAACGTCACACATCTCAGTCTAAACAAACATCACACATCTTAAGTCTAAACAAACGTCACACATCTCAGTCTAAACACAACATTTACATATTGCAAGGAGTCGTGTTGAAATATGAGATTACTAGTACAGAGAAATCTTGCATAGCAGTGTAACATAGCAACACTGCATAGCCCTACTGCACATCACTTCTGGCATGAAATCTTGAGTGAATTTGTCAACAATATGTTGCTGAGTGCCACTACAAAATGTCACATTAGTTGCACTTGTCTCCTTTTACCTAACACTAAATATTTCACAACTTAGAAATAACTTGTGTAACACCCTCTTTGTGCGACCCTACACCTGCACTCTTCACACCTGCCTTCCTCACACCTGCACTCTTCACAACTGCACTTTTCACACCTGCCTTCCCCACACCTGCACTCTTCACATCTGCCTTCCCCACACCTGCACTCTTCACAACTGCCTTCCTCACACCTGCACTCTTCACACCTGCACTTTTCACACCTGCCTTCCCCACACCTGCACTCTTCACACTGCCTTCCCCACACCTGCACTCTTCACACCTGCCTTCCTCACACCTGCACTCTTCACACCTGCCTTCCCCACACCTGCACTCTTCACACCTGCCTTCCTCACACCTGCACTCTTCACACCTGCCTTCCCCACACCTGCACTCTTCACACCTGCCTTCCTCACACCTGCACTCTTCACACCTGCCTTCCCCACACCTGCACTCTTCACACCTGCCTTCCTCACACCTGCACTCTTCACACCTGCCTTCCCCACACCTGCACTCTTCACACCTGCCTTCCTCACACCTGCACTCTTCACACCTGCCTTCCTCACACCTGCACTCTTCACACCTGCCTTCCTCACACCTGCACTCTTCACACCTGCCTTCCTCACACCTGCACTCTTCACACCTGCCTTCCTCACACCTGCACTCTTCACACCTGCCTTCCTCACACCTGCCGTCCTCACACCTGCACTCTTCACACCTGCCTTCCTCACACCTGCCTTCCTCACACCTGCACTCTTCACACCTGCCTTCCTCACACCTGCACTCTTCACACCTGCCTTCCTCACACCTGCACTCTTCCCACCTGCCTTCCTCACACCTGCACTCTTCACACCTGTCTTTCTCACACCTGCACTCTTCACACCTGCCTTCCTCACACCTGCACTCTTTACACCTGCCTTCCTCACACCTGCCTTCCTCACACCTGCACTCTTCACACCTGCCTTCCTCACACCTGCCTTCCCCACACCTGCACTCTTCACATCTGCCTTCCTCACACCTGCACTCTTCACACCTGCACTCTTCACACCTGCCTTCCTCACACCTGCCTTCCCCACACCTGCACTCTTCACACCTGCCTTCCTCACACCTGCACTCTTCACACCTGCCTTCCTCACACCTGCCTTCCCCACACCTGCACTCTTCACACCTGCCTTCCTCACACCTGCACTCTTCACACCTGCCTTCCTCACACCTGCACTCGTAAAGGGAACATTTTGCTTCGAGAAAAAACCATCAGGCTCAGCCTCACAACAATTAACACTTGTCCTCTATTTGCCGAGTCAGTATAAATGACTTGCCAGACGGTAGAGGCAGGTAAGAAAGAGGTTTGCAGCTGATGCCGTAATTAGGGCGCAGAGTAACAAAAATGCTGTGCCAGGTAATACAAATTCTGCGCACAGTAGCATAAATCCCGTGCACAGTAGCACAAATCCTGAGCACAGTAGCATAAATCCTGCGCAATCCAGTGGGAAGCATAAGACAGAAGGTGAAGAGGCACCTGCAGGTAGACATCCTATGTAATGTGACAGCCGTGACAATGAACACAGTACCGGGGAGATCAATACTTTGTCCAAAAATCAATACAGTACCGGGGAGACCAATACACTACCCACGGATCAACAGAGTACCGGAAAGATGACCAGGAGAATACCGGTGCAAGAAATATTGCAACCTGCACCACCAGTGTTTTTCGAATGCTACATTCTGCAGTTTATTTTGAAAGAATGAAATTCTGAAGCATCGTGAGAGGGTCTTCTCTGCAGTCCTCCTCCTCCACCTCCGCCGCCTGGTGAGAGGGTCTTCTCTGCAGTCCTCCTCCTCCACCTCCGCCGCCTGGTGAGAGGGTCTTCTCTGCAGTCCTCCTCCTCCACCTCCGCCGCCTGGTGAGAGGGTCTTCTCTGCAGTCCTCCTCCTCCACCTCCGCCGCCTTACTGACGAACAAACATACTCGCTACTGCTTACGCAAAAACAAAAATAAAAATAAAACTCGTCTGGCGGTATTCTCAAGCACTTTGGAATGTTTGTTTTTTCAAGTGCTTGTTGCCCGTAAAACACGCAGCTCACTTGCGCTACCTAGCATGCTTGTGGAGAGTCCTACATAAATTATGACCATCCAGCACACAGGGATGTCGAACAGGGGAAAGGGGAAGGGGTCAGTCCCATAATAATAATAATAAAGGCTTCTGGTCACTAACCACGGGACCAATCACAGATCTTGATACACCACTCATTTGGACACCAGCGTCTGAACCAATCACATACTTCAACACACCCAGTCGAAAAACGGATAACCAATCAGGAAGCATGACTGATAAACGCTTCCCCATGTGCCAAGTTCAAGGTAATTAATAACAACAATAGCAAGCACCTCAGTAGTATTTGCCTAATAAACAGTACGAAAAAGAATCCGCAGAATTTGCGAGCATCTTATTAATCAAGTAATTAAGCGACTTTAATATCCTCAAGATTTATAGACAACTATATTCTATAAGGAAAGATGTAGACAATACCTGTAATGGTCTCGATAAGCGTGCAGACAATATCTGTAAATCCGTCATTAAGACATGTAGACAGTGTAAACCTGTCATTAAAACATGTAAACAATATATGTAAACCTGTCATTAAGACATGTAGACAGTGTAAGCATGTCATTAAAACCTGTACATAGCATCTGCGAACTCATTAAAACATATAGCAATGTCTGTAAATCTGTCACTGAACATGAATACAGCATCAATAAAACCGTCATTATTAAAAAAAACTCATCAATCACTCGAGAAATCGTAAAAAAAAAAAAAAAAAAAAAAACTTTACAAAAAGAAAAAAAATAGGTAAGGTGGCAAGATTCGAACCCATAAAAAGCCAATCCTATAAAAGAGCAAGTCAGTAAGCACCGTCCTGCTTGCTTTATGACTGCCCGTTCCGCCAGAACATCGACAAGATTCGCATCGATCTAGATTTTTACTAGCAGCATCTTCACGGCCATTCATTCCATCAATAAACAAAGAAGCATCGCATATTTGATGGTATTTTAATCGCAGTATAAGAACGCAGCACCAACTGCTAATAAACTTGAATGTTGGGAATAATTATATATACGTTTGGGATTGAAAATAAAACAATTTCAACCTGTATATTAGGTACAGGTAACGCAGCATACAAAAGATCCGTACAGAGAGGAAGAAGAAAGCGAAGCAAAATAAAAGGCAAAGGTATTAAATTACGGTAAGACTGACGAGGTATAAAAAATAATAGAGTATAACAGCACATTAATGTTCGTGAACACAGAACGAAGACAAGATGTCTTCAGCCAGTGTGTCAACCAAGAGAGTGAAGACAAGTTGTCTTCAGCCAGTGTGTCAACCAAGAGAACGAAGACAAGATGTCTTCAGCCAGTGTGTCAACCAAGAGAGCGAAGACAAGATGTCTTCAGCCAGTGTGTCAACCAAGAGAGTGAAGACAAGTTGTCTTCAGCCAGTGTGTCAACCAAGAGAACGAAGACAAGATGTCTTCAGCCAGTGTGTCAACCAAGAGAGCGAAGACAAGATGTCTTCAGCCAGTGTGTCAACAAGAGAGTGAAGACAAGTTGTCTTCAGCCAGTGTGTCAACCAAGAGAACGAAGACAAGATGTCTTCAGCCAGTGTGTCAACCAAGAGAGCGAAGACAAGATGTCTTCAGCCAGTGTGTCAACCAAGAGAACGAAGACAAGATGTCTTCAGCCAGTGTGTCAACCAAGAGAGCGAAGACAAGATGTCTTCAGCCAGTGTGTCAACCAAGTGAGCGAAGACAAGATGTCTTCAGCCAGTGTGTCAACCAGAGAGCGAAGACAAGATGTCTTCAGCCAGTGTGTCAACCAAGAGAGCGAAGACAAGATGTCTTCAGCCGGTGTGTCAACCAAGTGAGCGAAGACAAGATGTCTTCAGCCAGTGTGTCAACCAAGAGAGCGAAGACAAGATGTCTTCAGCCAGTGTGTCAACCAAGTGAGCGAAGACAAGATGTCTTCAGCCAGTGTGTCAACCAAGAGAGCGAAGACAAGATGTCTTCAGCCAGTGTGTCAACCAAGAGAGCGAAGACAAGATGTCTTCAGCCAGTGTGTCAACCAAGTGAGCGAAGACAAGATGTCTTCAGCCAGTGTGTCAACCAAGTGAGTGAAGACAAGATGTCTTCAGCCAGTGTGTCAACCAAGTGAGCGAAGACAAGATGTCTTCAGCCGGTGTGTCAACCAAGTGAGCGAAGACAAGATGTCTTCAGCCAGTGTGTCAACCAAGTGAGCGAAGACAAGATGTCTTCAGCCAGTGTGTCAACCAAGAGAGCGAAGACAAGATGTCTTCAGCCAGTGTGTCAACCAAGTGAGCGAAGACAAGATGTCTTCAGCCAGTGTGTCAACCAAGAGAGTGAAGACAAGATGTCTTCAGCCAGTGTGTCAACCAAGAGAGCGAAGACAAGATGTCTTCAGCCGGTGTGTCAACCAAGAGAGCGAAGACAAGATGTCTTCAGCCGGTGTGTCAACCAAGAGAGCGAAGACAAGATGTCTTCAGCCGGTGTGTCAACCAAGAGAGCGAAGACAAGATGTCTTCAGCCGGTGAGAATAGAGAGACTCGAATATTTGGAGCTAAAGTTGCAGACAGATTAAGGAAGAATACAGAAGAGAAAGATATACTTAAAACTGTTAAGATTACATACATTGTAAGTATTACATGAAGCACTGCTAACCAGTACTTCCCTCTATGGACTTGCAAATTAAAAATAATTGTAGATATGGAGGAGAAATAAATATATTAAGTCGATAAATTTGTAGAAAGCCAGGTTGAACACACAGCAGCGGCAGTGAAGAATTTTTTCCAGGGAGTCAGATGCAGGAAACTGCAGACGCAGAATCGTTTAGATTAGGTTATTGAAACACGAATCGAACTAAGACGGGACAGCAGAAAAATAAATCTGTGCTCCTGTAACTTCAAACATCGAAAATGGAACACCACCAGCGAGGCTCCAACGTTCTAAATAGAAACTCCGAAGACTGGACACCACAAAAATAACTCTTGTTTTTACTGCTCTGGGATAAGGTTGGACAAATAGGTGGGTGGAAATGGTTGGCTCTGAGAAAAACTTGCCTTTTATGGGCCAGCAGACGTGCTGCAGTGTTCCTCCATTCTTATGTTCTTATGTTTTTATAACATTTCTCCTGTGCCTACAGAAACTGAAGACGGGACATCACCAGCATGGCTCCTCTCCTGTAACTACAAACAAAGACACAAGAACAACGGTGGGTGGGTACTCACACAGAGAAGTGGTAGAGGAAGCACTTCCATCCAGTGGGTCGCTCCAAGAAGTTGTACACTCTGCCCTGGAAGGTAGTTTTGACCGTCTTGCGTTCCTTCATGACGTACCTCGCCTCCCACACGGTTCTCGCATCCATCACAGTCGACACCAGACCACCTGCAATACCCCCATCCATCTCGTTATTACCAAAATGATTGATAACCTACTCAAAAGAAGCCTTTTTACCTACATAGCACACGACCCATCTACTACTACTTCATAAATATCACAAAAAAAAACTTACCATTTCGAAAAAAATGTGCCAACATAAAGTACATTTAAAAATAACAGTGCCTAGTAGGTACTTGCCCTTATGGCAAATCAGGTAATGTCAAAGATTTTCGCTTGAGAATAAAAAAAATCACAACATCGCTACAGAAACAGATGAAAAATAATCCACAATTTGGAGACGATCCTTTAGACGACGTTTTGGTAGTCGTTGCATTTCATGAAGCACTAAACCCATGTAGGCTATTCAGGTATTACCAGATTACAACTTTATAGTGTCCCAGGACAGACCGAAACGTCGTTTAAATTTCCCTCTGCAGACTGTGAGACAGATGGGACTCCCTTGAGAGGCCTGATACAACACTCTCCTGAAACACATGGAGTGAGGAGCAATAAGATGGAGGTGCACAAGTAGCCAACAGATGTCTAAAAGACACACGTGAGCAACGTTCTGTAACTTTATTATGGAAACGTTTCGCCCACTAGATGCTTTACTAATCACTGGATTGTTAGGAAAAATGGACACAAGTGCAGCTAATGAGAAATAATGTGTTATTAGATGCACTTGTGTCCTTTTACCTTAAACACTGCGAATAATTTAACAAATATTTAAACAATATTAGCACTGATAAAGCCACTGGTGGGCGAAACGCTTCAGTAAGAAAGTTTCTTAACGTTTCACAGGAGTTTCCTTTATACATTTCTCGGTAACGAGTAAGTGTAAATAAGGGGGATATAAACAAGGCGACAGAGATATCTAAGCAAGACAGGAGTCCAAAAATTGACTGAAGCCGCGTTAGGCGAGACTTAAAAGAATAGCGTAAAGCACTGAGTTGTCAACAGAGTTGTGGATGAGTGGAATAGGCTGTCAGCTAGGAAGACAAACACTGTGGACCGCTTGACGAGTGGACTGACAGACACATGAGTGGGAATATTTGGGTATGGACCTGTGTACGAAGGACCAGTAGATCTACCACAGTGCTCCATCTTCTAAATTTATATATCTCCTCTCAAAATATCCTTATTGTACTTATGGGAGAGAGCCAAACCAGCAAGGCCATCACTAAAAAAGATACAGGAAGTCCTCACTTAACGTCGTTTCGTTATAACGCTGATGAGAAAAAAGAAAGAAATTCCCGGCCAGGAATGGAAAATATGGAAAGACTTTAATATCGGGATGGACGACATGCATCGGCGTAACTCTCCATGTTCGCTAATTTCCATAGAAATGAAAGCTTTAAGTTTATTTGAAGATCTAAAGAAAAAACAAGGTCCTAGTTCTAAAAGTAAAACCTTCGTGGCAAGTCGTGGTTTGTCTGAACGTTTTAAGAAACGTTTAAAACTGCATAACACACAAATAACAGACGAGCATGCAAGTGCCGGCAAAGAAGCCGCAGATGCTTACCCAGCTTTACTATTGTGTCAGTTTCCTTCCTTACGACTGTTTGTATTCGGTTTTTATTATATGTAGCGTGTTCCGTATATAATTCTGAAAAACATGCGATACCTAAAATAATAAAAATATCAATAATAGAGTAAATATACGACTTTATAGCGGCGCCCAGAGCGACATGCTCCACAGTGATGGCGTCTGCAGCACCACCGTCCTCCCTCTCAGCTCTTCCTTGGCCTAGCAACTTAATTCTTGTTTATTATAGTAAAAAAGAAGCGCTAAACCAACCAGGGTCATGCAGCAACTCTTGTTTATATCAATGAGCCTATGGTAAAATTGGTTTCGTTATACGTCGTTTCGCCGTTTCCAAGCACCTATCGACGACGTTAAGTGAAGACTTTCTCTAATCTATCATCCAACTTCCACCACAAAAAAAATAAAACAATGTCAACTTTTACTGTTTTATTCGAATGGATTATAATCAAATAAAGCGCTAAACCGCCAAGGGTCATGCAGTACTCGAGGGGAGGAATGTTAAACTGATAAAGATGACAGAGCGCCTGGGGAAGGGTAGGTAATCAGACTGGATTCAAAGAATGAAAGGGTAGCTCCAATTTCTTGGATCGAGATCCCTTCGACACCAAGGCACTTTCCTTCAAGAGTGTCAGCTCTCAGAATACTCTTGGGTATGACTCTTAGACTCTGTAAAACATACACAGCCAAACTTGTTTTTTTTTTTAACTTAAGAGTCGCTATCAACAGACGAAGGATCGAACCTTCACTACTCAGAAAAATGGTTATGACCATGAGCATAATTTTTAAAGGGGTAGACTGGTAAGCCAGCGGAAGGCGTCGGTCAGTTGACCAAAAGTTCCAACGGCGGGTCATCTTTTAAGATCCGCGTCAAAAAACACATGTCCTCTTTCCTGACAAAACTTACCTAACCTAACCTCAGTACTCCTTGTGCTAAATGATCCATGAGGGTTTATAACTAAATGCAGACATTAAAACTCAAACCAGACTATTTTTTAGAGATTGTTTAAAACGGGGAAGCGATAAACCCGTTGGGTTCATGTAGCTACTGGTATATGAGAGGCATTCAGACTCAATCCAAGGAAAGGAAAGAGTCCCCAAGAGAAGAGAAGAGAAGAGAAGAGAAGAGAGAGAGAGAGAGAGAGCTTGAGATTGTTCAGTGCTGCTGTCTCACACACCGACCCACATTATACCTGACAGTTAATATGTTGTGTTTAAGGGCTACTAAGTACATAAATGCCATTAAGACAACACATATACTAACAAGCATACTTTAATCACTGAACCCGAGACTAAAATAAACTCTCAATGTCTACATAGAAGGAGACACACACCTGTCTGTGTATATACACGCCATGGCAGCGTCCGGCCTCGCTTCTCCCACCAAAAACAAACGAAGTATCTGTGTCGGTTCCAAAAGAACGAACCTCAAGCAAGGCGGTGTGGTTCTCGAAGCAGAATGAAGACCTCCACAGTTGTTTACATTGCTACTGAAGTATAAACTTTAAGTTAAGTCGGCGCAGTAAAGTGTACTAAAGTAAGTCCCCAACTTCAATATTGTGATATATGAATTAAGTTCATGAATACGTTTTATTGAAATGTGTGGGGGTGTTCAGCGCGCAGGGGATGGGTTTCGAAGCGAGAGCATCGCGTACCCGATACTGAAGCGTCAACGAGGGTTTCGAACCTGAGTTATTGAGTGTGAGCACTGACATGAACCTTCCTTGAGGAGGGAAGGCATTGCCGACAAGTAAAAAATACAGACAACGTTTCGCTCTCTAGAGCTGTATTAAGTCATATTTATACCATGAGCTACGAGAAGGTGTGTGTGTGTGTACTCACCTATTTGTGGTTGCAGGGGTCGAGTCATAGCTCCTGGCCCCGCCTCTTCACTGATTGCTACTAGGTCCTCTCTCTCCCTGCTCCATGAGCTTTATCAAACCTCGTCTTAAAACTATGTATGGTTCCTGCCTCCACTACATCACTTTCTAGGCTATTCCACTTCCTGACAACTCTATGACTGAAGAAATACTTCCTAACATCCCTTTGACTCATAGAAGTCTTCAACTTCCAATTGTGACCCCTTGTTTCTGTGTCCCCTCTCTGGAACATCGTGTTTCTGTCCACCTTATCTATTCCTCGCAGTATTTTATATGTCGTTATCATGTCTCCCCTAACCCTCCTGTCCTCTAGTTTTGTCAGGCCGATTTCCCTTAACCTTTCTTCGTAGGACAATCCCCTTAGCTCTGGGACTAGTCTTGTTGCAAACCTTTGCACTTTCTCTAATTTCATGACGTGCTTGACCAGGTGTGGGTTCCAAACTGGTGCTGCATACTCCAGTATGGGCCTGACGTATATGGTGTACAGAGTCTTGAACGATTCCTTAGTGGGGTATTGGAACGCTATTCTTAGGTTTGCCAGCCGCCCGTATGCTGCAGCAGTTATCTGATTGATGTGTGCCTCAGGAGATGTGCTCGGTATTATACTCACCCCAAGATCTTTTTCCTTGAGTGAGGTTTGCAGTCTTTGGCCACCTAGACTATACTCTGTCTGCGGTCTTCTTTGCCCTTCCCCGATCTTCATGACTTTACATTTGGCAGGGATAAATTCAAGGAGCCAGTTACTGGACCAGGCTTGTAGCCTGTCCAGGTCTCTTTGTAGTCCTGCCTGATCCTCGACTGATTTAATTCTTCTCATTAACTTCACATCATCTGCAAACAGGGCCACTTCTGAGTCTATCCCTTCCGTTATGTCATTCACATATACCAAAAACAGTACAGGTCCTAGGACTGACCCCTGTGGAACCCCACTCGTCACAGGTGCCCACTATGACACCTCGTCACGTACCATGTGTGTGTGTGTGTGTGTGTGTTGTACGTGTCGGGGCATGCGCCTTATCAAACCCCAGGAATTCCCTTGCTTCACCCTGTAATGAGAGACTCGGGGACAAATGATGAGTTTTGTTAGAGTCGTTCAGTGGCTCTTTGCCTCATTCAAGCGAACGTAAATTACCATCACCTATCTCTTAAATTATTCTGAAAACAAGTAATTTTACTTACAGGTTGTGTGTGTCCCAATGCCTTTGATGTGTGTGTGAAGAAAAGAAATTTGATTATTAACAGCTTAAAATTAATCAATCTGATTTAGACTCTATATATCAACAACAGATAAAAGAGTGCAGAAGAAAACATTGTTTACGATGGTGACAGTGGTACAGATCTTAACTTGAACTCAAGCAGAGGTGCGAAGTACAGAAGAACAGAGGAGCACTGCAGTAGGGGTTAAAATATTCTTGACTGGTGGTGAACAGGTGACATGCAGCCTTAATGACCCTCCTGTAGTGGACAGGATGTAACCAACCAGCAGGCGTACTGCATCATGCTAGACATGCTGACACAGGCAACACCACACATGTGCCCTCTAATAAAACATACAAGGTTTTAAATTATATTAAATATTGCCTTCATTACATGCAATCCTAATTAACAACGTAAGACGATTTCAGTCCGAA
The DNA here is from genome assembly GCA_009830355.1 of Cherax destructor. Taxonomy (NCBI): domain Eukaryota; kingdom Metazoa; phylum Arthropoda; class Malacostraca; order Decapoda; family Parastacidae; genus Cherax; species Cherax destructor. The sequence goes on along the minus strand of WNWK01001027.1, from coordinate 295,006 downwards.
AAGCAAATTGAGGGAGACGATGAAAGACGGGAATAAGGGCAGGGATAATAAAACACGGGAAGAAGAAAAAGGATAGCAAGAGACGGGAAGAAAAGCAGGGTTAGAATAAGAATGAAAGAGAGGAAGGGATAATAAAAACTGGGAAGGATAGTCACAGTAAAAGACGGGACGAGGGATAATAAAAGACGGAGAGAGAGAAAAGCGATAATAAAATTGGGAAGAGGGACAGGTGAAATGGGAGAACTGTGTAAACAATGTCAAGCAAACTCCTCGAGGCACGAGCTATTGGTCCTAGCCAAGCCAAACACTGCTGGGTCTACCGTTGCGAGGCAGCTCTCGGACTTACCGTAGCTAACAAGGACACTGTTAATGTCTCACGGGTGGCCGATAGCAATACACACTTACGATAGTATATCTATACGATTGAACTCTCAAAATGTTAACTTGGATTATGAATACCCCCCAAAAACATAATCGTTCACCATTAGAGACTGAAAAATCTCCTTCGAAAGACAGTCGTATCTGATGACTGAATCACCACGCTGCCGACTCGTGTGTGTGTGTGTCAACATCAACTGTGGTTTCAGGTTTTCTAAGGACTTCTAGATTTATATCGTATCGTCGTAGCCAGGAAGACGAGACGTTCAGATACGGAAGAGGTTATACTCTAACATGGCTATTTCTCATGTGTGTGTTACAGTATGAATCAGCCAAGGAACACGCGTCACTGTGTGACATAAACCACTCTCTTAAAACCCACTTGAAGTGTTCAGGCCACTTAACCTTTCTTACCTCTTTGTCTCTCTTCCAGTCCTCCACCATGCCCAGCCCTTATAGGGCAGGGTAGGTGCCATCTGCAGCTCGCAAGACTGCCCTTCCCATCAGCCTCCCAGGGGCGGGGACGATGGCAGACCAGAGAGGCCTAGCTTCTCCCTACGAGCCCCGTGTGGGTCGTGAACGTGGCTAGGCCTGGGGACAATTGGTCCCAGAGGATGAGGGGGTACTTGTACCTCCTCCCATGGGAGACATAGGTCTCAGATACTCCCACGACAGGGAGCTAAGGCCGGGTCACCATCTGGAATAGACCCTGGCCGGGGGTGTTCCGGCGAATCTACACCCCCCTTCCCTTCCAGTCAACCCACAACTTTTTTATCGTCGCTCCTCCCTATCCAAATCCTTCCCTTCCCCATTATTACCAACCCTATCCTGGCCTAACATGAAGGAGCAGTCAGGAGAGTAACGTAGCCTCAAGTGTCCTAGGCAAGAAAAACATAATTACCCAAGATTCTATTTTTTTCGAAACCAAGTACAATCAACGATTTTAGTATGGTAACCGGATAAGAGAAACAAAAAGTAATTATGAATATTACTATTATTGTTGTCTTGGTGTTGTCACAAGATACAGTAAAACGTCTCGTGATTATATATATATATATATATATATATATGCAAAACAACCACGGGGAAAGTAGAATGATAGCTCTAGGCCTTTCGTGTTGCAATTAACACATCATCAGGAGCTTGCAAAATTGCAGAAAAGAGGAGGATGTCCAAACAAGTACGTTCCAACAGGACCGTATTCACTGGAGTCCACTGTCCACGGTCCTGTAGTTGTTTTGCATTTTGTATCGCTTGGTTTGCGATATTTGCATAATATATATACGTACATATATATATACAGTGGACCCCCGCCTAACGAGAAAAATTCATTCCAGAAGTCTGCTCAAGTGCCATTACCGAACGAATTTACTCCCTTAAGAAATAATGTCAAGTAGGTTAGTCTATTTCAGACCCCCAAAAATACACTTCCACAAGCACTTACAATATTATACTTACATAATTGTACGATTTCCGGGGTGCTCGTTAGGCTGGGGTCCATATATATATATATATATATATATATATATATATATATATATATATATATATATATATATATATATCGTACCGAATAGGTAAAATTAAGTCCTTTCTAAAATTTTATCTTATAGATTTAAAGATATATTTGTTTCATTTATGATAATGTAAAAATTAATAATTTTGTACCAAAAGTACCTTAGAAAACTTACCTAACCTTATTATAAAAGCGCAATTTAATTTAGCCTAATCCAACTAAATATATTTCAGATAAGTTTACAATAATTTAATAATAAACAAACACAATGAAATGTATATTTTTAGTTAGGTTCAGAATCATTTTTGCGAAATTATTGCATACACAAATTTTCGCTTGCCTTATTCGGCAAGAAGAGCGTTGCTATTTAAGCCAAAATCGCAAGTTTACCTATTCGGCACGACATACAATATATATATATATATATATATATATATATATATATATATATATATATATATATATATATATATATATATATATATATAAACACAATGTGCATCTTAAATAAAGATTATTAAATTTAAATAATTAAAAATAATTGGAAATTTATCAATGCTATTTAAACGTGGCAAGATTACCAACGTTTTCTATGATATGGGGAAAAGTTTCTCTGCATTCAGGTAGGAAACTAATCTAACCTTACGTTAAACTTACGTATATTAAATATACTCGGCCGTTTCTCTGAAATGGTAATAATTACGATGTGTTAAATAAGTACATAGGTGCAGATTTGTCTGCATAAAACACTACAACAAATTCAGTTATATATATATATATATATATATATATATATATATATATATATATATATATATATATATATATATATATATATATATATATAAACAAGTAATACATATAAACATTTTTTTTTCAGATGCAGCAATTTGGTCAACAGAAGACTCAAGCTAAGCTACGTCTAGGGGTGTATATATCTCAGTGTATATACAATGAAAATTTACTATAAACCCTATATGAGGATTGAACTATGATGATAGCGTCTTCAAACTGAAGATATAAGTATAGTTGGCCTAACTACTCTTCTTCTTGATTCGCCGGGACTCACCCGGCCCGGGCCTTCTCCATGTGGTGGCCCGGCCTTGTCTCCCTTTCTCGGGAGTATCTCAGACTAATGTCTGCCATGGGACGAGGAACAAGTACCTCCTCATCGTTGGGACCAACTGTCCCCAGGCCTAGCCACATTCCCCGCCCTCACGGGGCTCGTAGGGAGAAGCTAGGCCTCTCTTGTCTGCCATCTTCCCCGCCCCAGGGAGGCTAATGGGAATGGCAGTCTTGTGAGCTGCAGGTGGTAGCAAGCTCTGGTTCAGGCCCCTACCCTGCCCTAGAAGGGCTGGGCATTGTGTCCTCCCTAACTACGCGAGTGTCTGCCTTAGGACACTAGTGAGTTTATGCTCTGAAACTGAAACTAGAAAATTACGCTGAGGTATTTAAATTTCTACTCAAGATCATATGTTTCATGAATTATAAGAATTATTTCTAAATATAAAAAATGCAAACAACGAAATATATACATTAAGGAATTAAAACTAAAATAAAAAATAACGTAATAATAATATCCCAGACAATCTGTCTCAGTATCTCTCTTAATACGAAAAAATGTGAAGTAATCGAAAAGAAATGTATGATTCCAACCATATTTCTTTCTACCTACTAACCTCCCTCCCTCCATGTATCTCACCCTCCCCCCCCACTCTGTGTGTGTGTGTGTGTGTGTCTCTCTCTCTCTCTCTCTCTCTCTCTCTCTCTCTCTCTCTATCGTGTTGGTTACCTAAAATAATTATGATGTTTAATCACACATAACCATTACATAATTATCTATAACCATTGTAAAGAATATTTGTAGAGTGTGATTATAAAAATCAATAATCTTCTGTGTCAACAAAAATCTAGGAATGGTACAACAAAATTATGATTACCAATAATTTGTATCTATAAACTGCATAAAAATTATACATTATGATTGTCCAACCAAATATCACATCTTAGGATGAAATATTAAATTTTTCACAGAGTGGAGTGGAAAGTTAGCGGGAGGCCTCGGTCTTGGGAAGATCACCATGCCCAGCCCTTTTAGGGCAGGGTAGGTGCCAAAGCTGGAGCTTGCTACCATCTGAAGCTCGCAAGACTGCCCTTCCTATCAGCCTCCTTGGGGCGGGGAAGCTGGCAGACCAGAGAGGCCTAGCTTCTCCCTACGAGCCCCGTGAGGGCGGGGAACATGGCTAGGCCTGGGGGCAATTGGTCCCACACGATGAGGGGGTACTTGTACCTCCTCCCATGGGAGACATAAGTCTCAGATACTCCCACGACAGGGAGCCAACCTTGTAGAACAGTGGCTATTGTGATCGACTAATAACGTAGAGGACATGGGATCGAACCCCACATTAGGCGGGATGCATGGGACATTTCCTAACACATGATTAGCGTTCTATGGTCTTTTTTAAAAGAATTTTCTCATTTCTGCTGACAAACAAAATATCATCTCTACTGTATATCATATAAGGATTATTTATTTAGTTTTACTTACTCCTCGTTAGTTAATTCTCTTCATTTTAATGTATGGGTGAAATAATGAGATATGAAATTACAGTCAATGAAATGAAATAGTGTTGTGTACCGTAAAAAAAAAAAAGAAGTCAACAGACTAGAGTAGTCTTCCCGACACACAAGAGAAAATGGGTTCTCGTGAACCTGTTAAAGAAAACGTGTATTTATACTGCCTTTGTTTAGTCTACCTTGCTTATTGCCAAGAACTGTAACCATATAAGAAAGAAGATTTTTATATTCATACTATATAGTATAAGGACCATAAAAATTAAGTGCACATTTTTTCCTGTTCAGCTGGTAGTTGCTTCATCTTCCACACTTAAGTATCGAGGTTCGATTACCTGCATAAGAAGAAATGTTGGGCATGTTTCCTTACACCTGCTGCCCCTATTCACCTAGCAGTAAGTAAGTACCTGGGTGTTGGGCGACTAATTTAAGTCGCATCTAGGGGTGGAATAAATGACCCCACTGCAAATATGGAAATAAGACAGTCCCTGAGGGGTCAATAACCCCGGCACATTCTTCACTACACAACATTACACAGCAGTACTCACCACTATGCTACACTATCTTGGCATAGAAAATTTGGACATGACAATGTGATCCCTTTTTCTGAAGCGGATGAAAAAATCTTACATACCATAAATTTTGCGTTTTTTTTTTTTTTTACAAGGCGGAAGCAAACTAGTGAAAAACTAATACCCACGTAATATTTTTTTTCCTGCCATTTCTGTGGCAGACCAGAGAGGCCTAGCATCTATCTACCTCCATGCCTCGTGCTGGTGGGGAATGTGGCTAGGCCTGGGGCCAGTTGGTCCCACCACTGAGGGGTAACCCCTCCCATGGGAGACATAGGTCTCTGACACTCCCACGCCAGGGAGCCGGAGCCGGGTCGCCATCTTGTAAAGACCCGGGCCGGGAGAATTCCCGGTGAATCAACACCTCAACTACTCGGTGCAAACTAAACTCATAATACTTTTCTAGGTCACCTATCAGAGCACTGGCTTCAATGTGAGAGTTTCTGGGAAGTGTGTGGATAATAAGGCACTAGGTTCGCCTGGTAGCCTCCACAAAGCCTCACAACTCACCACCGTGGCGAGAAAGCGTTTAATCTGGGCGAGGCGTCAGAGATCCTCCTCCTTTTCATAAAAAAAAATATTTCTTCAGGGGGTTCAAGTTTAGCATCATAAGTTTTAATCACTGACTGGAGTTCTCAACTTATTTCATCAACCAGTTTTACCCATTTTCTTCACTATTTTTTAAGTAACTCAAGTTTTCCCGGTGGAAAATAAATAAAAAAGTTAATGAATTTAAATGAATTCGACTAAGCGATTATACTGACTTTGTCAAGAAAAGATGTTAATTTTTTATTTGGTTAAATGGGGGATTTGAAGCCTATCGACCACGCGAGGGCCATTTGGTCACTTGAAGATTCATACGCATTTGAAAATTATAATTGTATTAAGTTGTTTGTATTAGAATGTATATATTAAAGACATTTTTAAATATCCTTCGAGATATCTTTTTTTTCCCCACTTTGTATATAGTATTTTGGTAAGCATGTCTCTGATGTGTATGCAAGCCAGGAGTGACAGTGTATGTACACTTGGGGTGTGTATATATATTTGTATCAAGAATATATACACCGAGAGGTATGTACATTAATGTTGGGTGTATATATGCTGAGTTCAATCCTTATTTTAGGGTTAAAATATTCTTGACTAGTAGTGAACATGTTACACGTAGCCTTAATGACCCTCCCGTAGTCGACAGGCTTCAAACTTAATAAAGCGTCATTTTTCCAGTTTATCCAGGGAAATAAAACCAAAATATTTAATAATAATATTCACTGATAATGAAAAATTAATAAAGAATGAATATTTAAAATTACTGAATACATGACCAACAGGAGGAGGAGGTGTTGATTCACCGGGAATTCTCTCGGCCCGGGTCTTTACCAGATGGCGACCCGGCTCCGGCTCCCTGGCGTGGGAGTATCAGAGACCTATGTCTCCCATGGGAGGGGGTACCCCTCAGTGGTGGGACCAAATGGCCCCAGGCCTAGCCACATTCCCCACCAGCACGAGGCATGGAGGTAGATAGATGCTAGGCCTCTCTGGTCTGCCACCTTCCCCGCCCCAAGGAGGCTGACGGGAAGGGCAGGCTTGCGAGCCACAGATGTTAGCAAGCTCCAGCCTTGGCACCTACCCTGCCCTAGAAGGGCTGGGCATGGTGATCGACCAATGACCAACATTTATAATCTAAAATAAATACTATTCCACAAACATATATAATCATTTTCTATAATTATTTATAATTATTTTTACAATGGTCTATAAACAGAATAGCTCACTAAAGACCAATTTGTTTTTTTTTGGCTGGTTAGTCATGTTAATGATTTTTATAAGCAATTAGTCAAGCACGAAATTACGAATAATTTTGAAATTATTGTAATTTATTACTGTAAATTACAGGACTCTTTCAGCATCCGCTGTGACAGTTTGCAAAATAAAAAAGTTACCCCTATATTTTTCTATATACGATATATATATATATATATATATATATATATATATATATATATATATATATATATATATATATATATATATATATATATACATGTATATATATATATATATAATCGTATGTCCTAAAAAAATTGCAACTGACGAATGAGTTTTTGTTCAATTATACTTAAAAATTTAAATTTCCTTGACAATCTCACTGCAATTACTAATTGATATATAGGTTGCCAAGGTTAAATAATCACCACTAGGATTATCACTCTTCTTAATGGCATTGTGTATTAATTATCCCAGTAAAACATTAGGGTTATTTTTGACGATTAATGTAAATGATTATCAAAAGCAGTGATTAACTGGGTTTTTTTTAATTTTCCTTCTAAAAGTATTCGCGTAATTATTTATTTATATGTATAAAATCCTAAATAAATGTAATTGCTGAAAAAAAGTCAATTTCTTACTGGCTCCTTCCCCCTAAACGTCTGGTCACAGACCGGGCCGCGGGGGCGTTGACCCCCGATACCCTCAGGTATTCCATCCACAGGTTATATATTACATCGTCAGGTTAGGTTTGGTAGGTTCGTCAGGAAACAGGACAAGTGTTTCCTGACGCGGGTCTTAGTTATATGATGACCCGCAGCTGCAGTTTTTGGTCATCTGACCGAGGCCTTCCGCTGGCTTACCCCTCCTACCCTCCTGCTCCCTGCCCATCTTTCTTTGGAACATGAAGAGCAGTGACCTCCACGTAGTAAGATCTGGACACTTGCACAACACACGTAACCTTTCCCATTTCCAAAGGGTTTAGCGCTTCCCAGTGAACATTTTAATAATAATAATAATAATTATTATTATTTTCGTTGTTATCCCCCTATTTCTGCCCTTACCGCTTTACCTGAACCTTCCCCTGCCAGTGATGCTGAATAAAATAAATATAAAACCGGTGGCGCACATGTGACATGCAACCTAGTGTAGTTGATAGGTTTAAAAACCCAGTAAACAAACCAGTCCACAAAACGGATTCCAATTTGCTCCTCCCTGTGAATGCAACAGTAGTGAAACCCCAACGGAAACTGGGAGATAATACAAAATATTACAAAGAAACCATCAGTGAAGGAGCTGGCTCACCTGCTCTCCCATTCCTTGAGCTCTCGGGAAGGATGGAAGGGGTATCGGAAAAGGTGACCCCGGGTGAACTGGTCTTGGGTTCGTCCACACCCAGGACGATGCCGGGACTGCGCTGAGGGTTGGGACTGGCCGGGGGAGGCACTACGTAGGACTCCTGAGAGCCCAGGGACACAGTGATGGCTAAGGATCCCATGGTTGAAGTTGCCTCCTTCAGCGTGGGATGTCTCTGCCGCCTCTGTGGCGGTGGCGGCTCTTCGGGGGACTTCGGGGGAAAGACATACGTTGTTCCTATCTGGTTCATCCCTAGCATCCCTTCATCTTCGCCTACTCCTCCTCCCCCTCCTCCTCCTCCTCCTCCTTCTTCTCTTATTCCTCCTCCTCTTCTTCTCCCACTGCTGCCATGTCCTCCCTGGCCAAACACTCCAGCGCAACCATCGCTATCGTCACCAAAGAGGTTGTCCATGTCAGTGTGAGTGGGCTCGAGGTGGTCGACTCTCCTCTTCACTTGCCCGGATGCTGTCTCGCCCACAGCAGGCCTCCCACCACACCTGAGACACAGAGACAAACATTAGCCACACCTCATGCAAACACCCCACACACATACATATATATACACAAGCATACACACACATATACACAACACAAACACATACACAAACACACATACACAGCACACACGCACACACATATGCACAACAAACACAAACACATATATACACAACACACGCACACACATATTTATATATACACAACACACACATATATATACACAACACACATACACACACACACACCATCTAAACAGACAATGGCAATAGACTAAAATAATAACGAATGAAGATAAAACCAGGAAAATTAAAAGCATGGAGACTAACGTATATAACTTAAAGACAGGAGAAATATGCAAATTTCAAACAAAGCAAATAATAATAATTTTTTTTAAATAAACTATCCGGAAAAAGACAAAACAGTTACTGTTTTTATATGTGCTGAAAAAAAAATTATGTGTAAGAAGAACATTAAACAAATAATGAGAAAACAAAAAAATATGAGATGATTTCAACAATTGAAAGTACGTTGACAGAGGTGAATACATGATCGTGGGTAGGATGAGAGACCACTAAGATGAACCACGAGAGAGAGACAGACAGACAGACAGAGATATACAGAAATAAGCAAGCTACAAAGAAGTACCAATTAAACAAGACTGATTAAAGGAGAACACAACGAAGTTAGATTACATAAAAACGGCCAAAACACTAAACTAGAACTGAAGGACATAGAAGAACATGAACACAGTTCAGAAACAAGCCAGCAAACATTTTCAAAGAACAACGAAAGAAAAACAAAAGTATACGGAAAACAGGAATACATACATACATACATATAATATATATATATATATATATATATATATATATATATATATATATCATAAAGACATGCACAACTACTTTCCACGCCCAGGGAGGCACAGTCTCCTGAACTGGTGGCCCAGTATAACCCAGCTTGACCCGATGTGACCTAAACAATGCGTCCCTAGTCAGGAGTCAAATGATCAAACACGATGCAATTCAGTTATATATTGCAGGACCCTAGATGCAACACCTGGGATCAACACCTGAGGTAGTGGGGTGAAGTACGCAATCTGTGAGGGGAGAGAGACAGACACAGAGAAAGAGGCAGAAACAGAGATAGAGACACAGAGAGAGAGAGAGAGAGAGAGAGAGAGAGAGAGAGAGACTGAGACTGGCAGGTAAAGTTAAGTAAATCCCGTCCCGTTCCAATCAAATTTGACCCGAAAATGAGGTAACGCAGAAAGGTAATGGAGCCGCTGGGCGTGAGGTGTATGTGTGAGAGAGAGAGAGAGAGAGAGAGAGAGAGAGAGAGAGAGAGAGAGAGAGAGAGAGAGAGAGAGAGAGAGAGAGAGAGAGAGAGAGAGAGAGAGAGAGAGAGAGAGAGAGAGAGAGAGAGAGAGAGAGAGAGATTTCCATGAGTAGAATAAAAAAAAATATTTTTCAAGTTTGGACTGTGCCGCTTCAAAAATAATTCTCTATCCATTTCCACCCTTGTGCATTATTTATATACACCATTATTATATATATATATATATATATATATATATATATATATATATATACTATATATATATATATATATATATATATATATATATATATATATATATATATATATATATATATATTATATATATATATATATATATATTAGTCCATCAACAGCCGATGTAAAAGCCACATGGACAAGCCCTTCGTGACTCCCAGAAACAGAGGGAGGTGCTCAGACTTAGTGCTGGGGAAGGTAACAGTGAGGTTCCTGGTATAGAATCCTAGTGCTGGGGAAGGTAACAGTGAGGTTCCTGGTATAGAATCCTAGTGCTGGGGTAGGTAACAGTGAGGTTCCTGGTATAGAATCCTAGTGCTGGGGAAGGTAACAGTGAGGTTCCTGGTATAGAATCCTAGTGCTGGGGAAGGTAACAGTGAGGTTCCTGGTATAGAATCCTAGTGCTGGGGAAGGTAACAGTGAGGTTCCTGGTGTAGAATCCTAGTGCTGGGGAAGGTAACAGTGAGGTTCCTGGTTTAGAATCCTAGTGCTGGGGAAGGTAACAGTGAGGTTCCTGGTATAGAATCCTAGTGCTGGGGAAGGTAACAGTGAGGTTCCTGGTGTAGAATCCTAGTGCTGGGGAAGGTAACAGTGAGGTTCCTGGTATAGAATCCTAGTGCTGGGGAAGGTAACAGTGAGGTTCCTGGTGTAGAATCCTAGTGCTGGGGAAGGTAACAGTGAGGTTCCTGGTATAGAATCCTAGTGCTGGGGAAGGTAACAGTGAGGTTCCTGGTATAGAATCCTAGTGCTGGGGTAGGTAACAGTGAGGTTCCTGGTATAGAATCCTAGTGCTGGGGAAGATAACAGTGAGGTTCCTGGTATAGAATCCAACCCTCCAGAAGACTAAATTAATAAAGAAAAAGCAGACGCCAAAATAAAAAGTGGAGTTGCCAGTTATATGTCCATTACATTTTTTTTACAGAATTCAATCATGTTCGGAGATTAAACGGACGATTGGTTATTCAGACTCGGCATCTGTGGCAGCAAATTGTGCTGAAGGGTTTTATTTATAATTTATTTCTTGGGTCGATGGGAATGGTCACGCAACACGCACTTTGTTTTGTTTAAGTAACTGCAGCAATACAGATTGTAGAATAGCACATTTAATGACTTGAGGCAAAGATGGCGGCAGGAAAAATTTTAACTCTTTCTCATTTGTACCTGCCGATGATAGCTTTGACCTGATATATCACTCTTCGAAACATCCAACATCCAAGGTAAAATTTGCAATATTAAATCTGCTAGCATGAGCAAGGCTCTTCACCAGCATCAAGGCAAAATAAAGCCATCAATGAGCACGTAATCAATCAGGGAGTTTATTGATGTCTGTACACTGAATACACCAGAATTCCTAGAATTTAAACACTGCATGAACATCATTTGCAGGTAATGAGACATGACATCATCCGTAGCCTGGACGTAAATAGACTTACTGACGCACACAGCAACATGACCCGGTAGTCCTGCTAGTCTTGTGTCATGCATGAGGCAGAGTAAGCAATAACAACAACGTTCTGATCACTCGACGTAGCTAGGTGGTTACACCAGCAGCTGTCGTAAGAGAGGTCGCAGATCGATGCCCAGGTGAGTACAGGTAGGCAGCATGTCTGTCTCCAGATAAGCGAACGTATCAACAAACCTCTCAGGAGTCCTCACTGTATTGGCAGGGCAAGCCAGGTGAAATCAAGCGAGAGAGAGAGAGAGGAGGATAAACAAGTTTTGGCAGAGGTAGTTCCTACCATCCCCTCCACTGGAGCAACACGAGAGCCGCTAAAATAATTTCTACACGGTAAATGTGGGAGGGCAGGTGAATTTATAACCTTGACAGGCTGAATGTGGAAGTATAGGTACGTTATTCGTGACCACCTGAATAGAGATGATGGAGAGTGAAAGACACACACATAGACATATGCAGACACAGACACACGCGTACAGAGACAGGCAGACAAACACACTGGTAATTATAAATAGAAAAATAAGTATACATACATATAGACACACGCACAAACGCAGCAGTTGAAAGCATCGTCAAAGGTGGGTGGGACCCACTACTGGCAGTAGATTGGGCCCAAAGGGCGACTCCAGGATGACATTGTTCGTCGCCAAGCCTCTGGAACCTTCGCACAGAGGATATGATATCTATCACATCTCACCAGCTAACATCTAGCCCAGACCCACGTCCACCAGTGGGCCCCGCCCACCTGCGGAGATATCTTAAACTACTGCATCTCATCACTGTGTATTAGACTAAAAAAAAGCCTGTTGTGCAGGACAAACGTCTCTCCAATCAAGATACCCAGGTGTTGCATATATATTAATCGACAAACCCAGTTAGTAAGCAACCGCTGGCTTACCAATGCTGGGTAGCGGTAATTTAAAACCTTTGTATTACCTATCATAAAAATACTGAAATGAGCCCAGGAACGTAACAGCTCTTAAGATGTTTGCATATATTCAAGAACCATTAACTAGAGAGAGAAAGAGAGAGAGAAAGAGAATGAGGAAAAGAAACAATTTAGGTCAGAAAGATAAAAAGAAAATTTACGTTTCCCTAAACGGATGATCATTACTATCTTATAAACAATTACACAGCAATTAACATGCAAATTAAACGCAATTTATCTGGTTCTCGACTAAAAAAATATCGAAGCATTTTATTTTTGTAAACACACAAAAATTTGTGATACTACGACTCTCAACATATATATATATATATATATATATATATATATATATATATATATATATATATATATATATATATATATATATATATATATATATATATATATATATATATATATTATATATATATATATATATATATATATATATAATGTATGTATATATGTATATATATGCAAAAGATCACAGTAAACAGGTGATATCAAAATATGCAAGACAATATACATTGTCATGTATATATATATATATATATATATATATATATATATATATATATATATATATATATATATATATATATAATATATATGTATATGTATGTATGTATGTATGTTTTATATATATATTTATACATGTATATATATATGTATGCATATATGTATATATATATATATATATATATATATATATATATATATATATATATATATATATATATATATATATATATATATATATATATATGCAAAAAGATCACAGTAATCAGATGATATCAAAATATGCAAGACAACCACTTGGAATTCTTCTACTTTTTCATAGTGGTTGTCTTGCATATATATATATATATATATATATATATATATATATATATATATATATATATATATACATATATATATATATATAATATATATATATATATATATATATATATATATATATATATATATGTATATATGTGTGTGTGTGTATGTGTACTCACCAATTTGTGGTAGCATGGGGTCGATACTCAGCTCCTGTCCCCGCCTCTTCACTGATCGCTACTAGGTCCTCTCTCCCTGCTCCATGAGCTTTATCAGACCTCGTCTTAAAGCTATGTATGGTTCCTGCCTCCACTACATCACTTGCTAGACTATTCCTGTATGTGTGTATGTGTGTGTGTGTGTGTGTGTGTGTGTGTGTGTGTGTGTGTGTGTGTGTGTGTGTGTGTGTGTGTGTGTATAAACTTTTATGCATTAGATTAAATTTACTCTGAGGAAATTAGAGCAGGTGTCCCCCTCACTGTCGCCAGCTCTAACATAATCAACTCAGGTGTGGAAATTGCAAGTTACCCCCGGCTACCTACCACCTGCATCACCACCACATCTCACTTCACCTAAATTGAGCCAAATTATTGTGAAATTGGTTGTATTTTATCCTCTGTCTTTATCAGTGTCTACTTACTTATCCTTTTCTCTCTCTCTCAGACAGACAGACATATATATATATATATATATATATATATATATATATATATATATATATATATATATATATATATATATATATATATATATATATATATATATATATAGGTATGGTGAGACAGCAACCACTCAGGAGGTACTACCATCCTGCCAGGTGACTGTGAAACAGAAACCTGAAACTGTTTTACATGATGGTAGGATTGCTGGTGTCTTTTTTCTGTCTCATAAACATGCAAGATTTCAGGTACGTCTTGCTACTTCTACTTACACTTAGGTCACACTACGCAAACATGTACACGTTTATTGTATACACACTCATCTGAGTTTTCTTTGATTTTATCTTAATAGTTCTTGTTCTTATTGCTTTTCCCTTTCATATCCATGGGGAAGTGGAATAAGAATCTTTCCTCCGTAAGCCATGCGTGTTGTAAAAGTCAACTAAAATGCCGGGAACAATGGGCTAGTAACCCCTTTTCCTGTATAGCTTACTAAAAAGAAAAAGAAGAAAACCGTCAAAGTGGGATGTTTGAATGTGTGTGGATGTTGTGCGAATGATAAGAAAGAGATGATTGTGGAAGTTATGAATGAAAAGAAGCTGGATGTCCTGGCTTTAAGTGAGACAAAGCTGAAGGGGGTAGGAGAGTTTCAGTGGGGAGAAATAAATGGGATTAGATCAGGGGTTTCAAATAGAGTTAGAGCTAAAGAAGGAGTGGCAATAATGTTGAATAATCAGTTATGGCAGGTAAAGAAGGAATATAAATGTATAAATTCAAGGATTATGTGGAGTAAAATAAAGGTTGGATGTGAAAAGTGGGTTATAGTAAGTGTTTATGCACCTGGAGAAAAGAGAAGTGTAAATGAGAGAGAGAGATTTTGGGAAATGTTGAGTGAGTGTGTGGGGAGTTTTGAACCAAGTGAGAGAGTAATTGTGGTTGGGGATCTTAATGCTAAAGTGGGTAAAAATGTTGTGGATGGAGTAGTAGGTAAATTTGGGGTGCCAGGGGTAAATGTAAATGGGGAACCATTACTTGAGCTATGTGTAGAAAGAGGTTTGGTAATAAGTAATACATATTTTATGAAAAAGAGGATAAATAAATATACAAGGTATGATATAGCACGTAAGGAAAGTAGTTTGTTGGATTATGTATTGGTGGATAAAAGGTTGATGAGTAGGCTTCAGGATGTACATGTTTATAGAGGGGCAACGGATATATCAGATCATTATTTGGTTGTAGCTACAGTTAGAGTAAAAGGTAGATGGGACAAAAAGAAAATGGCAACAGCAAGTAAGAGAGAGGTAAAAGTGTATAAACTAAGGGAGGAGGAAGTTAGGGTGAGATATAAGCAACTATTGGCAGAAAGGTGGGCTAGTGCAAGTATGAGTAGTGGGGGGGTTGAAGAGAGTTGGGATAGTTTTAAAAATGCAGTATTAGAATGTGGGGCAGAAGTTTGTGGCTATAGGAGGGTGGGTGCAGGAGGAAAGAGGAGTGAATGGTGGAATGAAGAAGTAAAGGGTGTGATAAAAGAGAAAAAGGTAGCTTATGAGAGGTTTTTACAAAACAGAAGTGTTAATAGAAGAGCAGAGTATATGGAGAGTAAAAGAAAGGTGAAGAGAGTGGTGAGAGAGTGCAAAAGAAGAGCGGATGAAAGAATGGGAGATGCTCTGTCAAGAAATTTTGCTGAAAACAAGAAAAATTTTTGGAGTGAGATAAACAAGGTAAGAAAGCCTAGGGAACGAATGGATTTGTCGGTTAAAAACAGAGTAGGGGAGTTAGTAGATGGGGAGCTGGAGGTATTGGGTAGATGGCGGGAATATTTTGAGGAACTTTTAAATGTTGATGAAAAGAGGGAGGCGGTAATTTCATGTACAGGTCAGGGAGGTACAACATCGTTTAGGAGTGAAGAAGAGCAGGATGTGAGTGTGGGGGAGGTGCGTGAGGCATTACGTAGAATGAAAGGGGGTAAAGCAGCTGGAATTGACGGAATCATGACAGAAATGTTAAAAGCAGGGGGATATAGTGATGGAGTGGTTGGTATTTTGTTTAATAAATGTATGAAAAGGGGAAGGTACCTAGGGATTGGCAGAGAGCATGTATAGTTCCTTTATATAAAGGAAGGGGATAAAGAGAGTGTAAAAATTATAGGGGAATAAGTTTACTGAGTATACCAGGTAAAGTGTATGGCAGGGTTATTATTGAAAGAATTAGAGGTAAGACAGAGAGTAGGATTGCAGATGAGCAAGGAGGCTTTAGAGTGGGTAGGGGATGTGTAGATCAAGTGTTTACAGTGAAGCATATATGTGAACAGTATTTAGATAAAGGTAGAGAAGTTTTTATTGCATTTATGGATTTAGAAAAGGCATATGATAGAGTGGATAGGGGAGCAATGTGGCAAATGTTGCAAGTGTATGGAATAGGTAGTAAGTTACTGAAGGCTGTAAAGAGTTTTTATGAGGATAGTGAGGCTCAGGTTAGGGTGTGTAGGAGAGAGGGAGATTACTCCCGGTAAAAGTAGGTCTTAGACAGGGATGTGTAATGTCACCATGGTTGTTTAATATATTTATAGATGGGGTTGTAAAAGAAGTAAATGCTAGGGTGTTGGGGAGAGGGGTGGGATTAAATTATGGAGAATTAAATGCAAAATGGGAGTTGACACAGTTACTTTTGCTGATGATACTGTGCTTATGGGAGATTCTAAAGAAAAGTTGCAAAGGTTAGTGGACGAGTTTGGGAGAGTGTGTAAAGGTAGAAAGTTAAAAGTAAACATAGATAAGAGTAAGGTGATGAGGGTATCAAACGATTTAAATAAAGAAAAATTGGATATCACATTGGAGAGAGGGATTATGGAAGAAGTAAATGTTTTCAGATATTTGGGAGTTGACGTGTCAGCGGATGGGTTTATGAAGGATGAGGTTAACCATAGAATTGATGAAGGAAAAAGGTGAGTGGTGCATTGAGGTATCTGTGGAGACAAAAACGTTATCCATGGAGGCAAAGAAGGAATGTACGAAAGTATAGTGGTACCAACACTCTTATATGGGTGTGAAGCATGGGTTGCAAATGCTGCAGCGAGGAGGAGGCTGGAGGCAGTGGAGATGTCCTGTCTAAGGGCAATGTGTGGTGTAAATATTATGCAGAAAATTCGGAATGTGGAAATTAGGAGAAGGTGTGGAGTTACTAAAAGTATTTGTCAGAGGGCTGAAGAGGGGTTGTTGAGGTGGTTTGGTCATTTAGAGAGAATGGATCAAAGTAGAATGACTTGGAGAGCGTATAAATCTGTAGGGAAGGAAGGCGGGGTAGGGGTCGTCCTAGAAAAGGTTGGAGGGAAGGGGTAAAGGAGGTTTTGTGGGCGAGGGCTTGGACTTCCAGCAAGCATGTGTGAGCGTGTTAGATAGGAGTGAATGGAGACGAATGGTTTTTGGGACATGACGATCTGTTGGAGTGTGAGCAGGGTAACATTTTGTGAAGGGATTCAGGGAAACCAGTTAATTGATTTAGTTGGACTTGAGTCCTGGAAATGGGAAGTACAATGCCTGCACTTTAAAGGTGGGGTCTGAGATAGTGACAGCTGGGAGGGACTTTTCTCAGCTGTCGTATCTGAGCTCCTCTGCAAAGACAGTGATTATGTATGAGTGTGGTGAAAGTGTTGAATGATGATGAAAGTATTTTC
Organism: Cherax destructor; assembly: GCA_009830355.1. NCBI lineage: Eukaryota > Metazoa > Arthropoda > Malacostraca > Decapoda > Parastacidae > Cherax > Cherax destructor. The sequence goes on along the minus strand of WNWK01001027.1, from coordinate 277,229 downwards.
TTTGGGGATTTTCTTTCTTTTGGTCACCCTGCCTCGGTGGGAGACGCCGACTTGTTGAAAAAATATATATATATATATAAATATATATATATATATATATATATATATATATATATATATATATATATATATATATATATATATATATATATATATATATTTATATGTCGTGCCGATTAGGAAACTTGCGATTTTGGCTTAAATAGAAGTACCTGCATATAAGACAAGTGAAATTTGTATGCATATTCAAAATCATCTGAACATAACGAAAATATATTCATTGTGTTTTTATATTAAATTATCTTACGTATCTAAATATATTTAGTTGGGTTAGGCTATATAATTGGCTTGTTGTATGTAGGTAGGTTCAAGTTTCTCTTGGTACAAATTATAAATTCTTACATTAACATAAATGAAAAAATAATCTTTAAACGTATAAGAGAAATTTTAGAAAGGACTATTTTAGATGAGTTCTACATTGACCAGTTTTACCTGAATCCACGACATATATATATATATATATTATGTCGTGCCGTTGTAACTGTCATACAGAACTCATTTAAATTAAGTCTTTTCTAAAATTTTCTCTTATACGTTTAAAGATATATTTTTCATTTATGTTAATGTAGAATTTATAATTTTGTACCAAGAGAAACTTTGAAAACCTACTAACCTTATTACAACAAGCGCAATTTAATTTAGCTCCCCTATATTAATTAACATTAATTTAATGAAACAAACACAATGAAATAAAAAATCGTTAGGTTCAGAATGATTTTGAAGATGCATACACAAATTTCCTTGTCTTATATGGCAAGAAAGAGTTGCTATTTAAGCAAAATCGACTAAGTTATTATTCGGCACGATATTATATATATATATATATATATATATATATATATATATATATAATATATAAAATAGTCATGATTGCTAAAACTCGTATTAATTAAATATCTCAAGTCATTTCTAAAATTTAATATGTATATTGTAACACTATGATATGTATTAATTTTTGTATTAATTATTTTCCGATTACTGTAACATTCTGCATAGATGTTGGAGGAGGAGTTGGAGAAGAAGGAAGAGGAAGGAGGTATTTTTTTTTTTTTTTTTTTTTTCAGAATGATTTTTCGAAGTTATTGCATACACAAATTTTCGCTTGTCTTATATGGCAAGAAAAAGGTTGCTATTTAAGCCAAAATAGCAAGTTTTACTTATTCGGCTCAAATATATATATATATATATATATATATATATATATATATATATATATATATATATATATATATAAAAGCACTCCCATGATGCCTTGCTAAAATTCTCGTAATAGTAATTAGCTTAATCATCTCAAAGTTATCCTAGGGCTCTATAAATTTAATATGTATATTGTAACACTGATGATATGTATTAATTTTTGTATTAATTATTTTTCCCGAGTTACTGTAACAGTTCTGCATAGATGTTGGAGGAGGAGGTGGAGGAAGAGAAGGAAAGAGGATAGGAGGAGAATGAGGAGCAACAAGAGGAGGAAAAAAGAAAGAGAAGGACAAAAAGGAGCTGGAAGAGGAAAAGAAAGGGGTAGAAGAGAAACAGGATGAGGAAGAGAAGAAAGAGCATTAGAGCTAAGAAAGAGGAACGTACTAGTTTAATGACTTACAGATAAATAGGCTTGCTGTTAGAGGGTCGCTACCAGCAGGTAGCACACAGCTGTGGCCTACACAGCTGTGGCCTACACAGCTGTGGCCTACACACCTGAAAGCTACATACTTGCAGCTGAAGGGTAAATATCTGTGAATGATGGCCATTTCTTCAACAGCCTTAAAGGCGCCATCTTGCAGGGCAACAAGATCACATTTATCTGAATTTCTGGAACACTTTTCTCCTTTTCACAGCACAACACGAACTATACCAGTCAGGTGAGAAAGAGAGAGAGAGACAGAGAGAGAGACAGAGAAAGAGACACAGAGAGAGGTCGTATATTCTCAACTACACACACACGAACCCCATCCCACCAACTCCCTCCTCGTTCATCACTTCCCCCAATATTTACAACCAGTCATCTCCCTCCCTTCTCTTCCCCCCTCACCCCAGCCCCCAACCCACGTTTCTCATCGCCAGAGTTGCCTAATTCCAATCACAAGCTGTGGGTTCCCACGACCTGCTCCCAGATGGTGACCCACATCCAAGGAATTGCCACCAGCCCATTATTTCCCACGCTCAAGTAGAAACAAATCAACGAATAAATTACTGAATGATGAAAAAGCATGAGTTAGTAGTGGCAAACATGGGTCTGAGTATACAAGGATATCTACAACCCATAGCAAGCCGGATGTAAAACCGGCTCATCATGGGTTCCAACCCTCCCCTTGCGGTGGGTTGTTTACAATGGTGTCAGTACATTTAAGTCTAGAGACAACACTTAGGTCTAAAAGACAATATTAAGGTCTAGAATCAACGTTTAATCAGGGCTTTCATGAACTCTATTTAGAGAATCAACGATTCGCCATAGTACATAGTGTTTAATATAGGTCCTGGTCAGTACTCAGTACTGATGCACAGGCTGGTCCAGCCCGCATACCTCAAATACCTTTCCATACCCATTGTTTTGTCACATATTGCAAAGGATCGTGACTGAAGAGTTTCATCGGTATTAGAGAAAGATGTATTATATTCATGTGTGAAACTTGTGTGGGTCATTCAGTGCAGAGACTGGCGGAGACGCGATCCTCCGTCGGATAAAAGAAAGATTCCCAAGCAACCAACCTACGTACCTACCAGTCAACCAACCAGCAAACCAACCTACCTACCTACATACTAGCAACAGGGGTAGGTTTTTGCCTCTCTCGTGACGGTTCCTACCGGGTGAAAATATTCGAGTGTTAGGTAATATGGTTGCAAATATATATAATATAGTTTCTCTCTCTCTTTCCATTTATCTTAGCCTGTGAAGAGACACTTGCCAAGAAGCGTCGCCCAAGAGCTGTAACTTACCGAAAGCCAATCAGGAAACCCCAGCTAGCCACTCACTAGTTTTATTAATGTCTACATATTTCATAGGTATTAATCAAGTAATATCTGTCTTTGTCTCTGTCTCTTGTCTCTGTCTCTCTGTCTCTCTCTCTCTCTCTCTCTCTCTCTTATAGATGTGACAGTGGGTTTGCTGCTACAGATGGTGGGTAATGAAATTCTGGACACAGGAGCTGGCCAACGAAAGGTGGAAAGAAGGGAGAATGAAAATAAGGAATGGAAAAAGAAGGCGAAAAAAGAAAAGAAAAAATGGACAACTAAAAAAAACTAGAAAAGTAAATTAAGAAAATAAAGGAAGATAGGGTACGGGAAATACACAGTGAGGAAGAAAAACACAAAAAAAGTGAAAGAGATAATTGAAAGAGAGGAGCGAGGACGAATACAAGGTAAATAAGAGGAGGATGGGAAAGATGATGGAGTGTTTGGAGACATGGGAGAACCAAGTGTGTGAATAGACGTGCAAGGAGGGTAGGAGGATGTTTTGAGACGAAGGAGGAGGATAAAAAGAATGTTTATAGACAAACGGAGGTAAAGAGAATGCTTATAGACATGAACGGAGGATAGAGAAATATTTACAGACATCGTCGGAAGAAAGAGGAATGTCTCAAGACATGGAAGGATAGAGGAATGATGCAGACGTGGAAGGATATGTGAATGTCTGGAAGATGAAACTTAGAAGACGTGGAAGAAAAGGAAGATGAATGAGTGTCTGGAGACTTCGGAAGAGGAGAAGAAAGATGAAGACTCATCTGAAGAGGCAGGAAGACAAATCTGGCTATTAGTAACTGACGTCAAAACACTGGCTAGCCCTGCGTACCATGTAAACACTAGCTTCTCCTTAGACCAGGAAGGCGTACGGCACCATACCGCTGCCTGCAACAATAGGAAGCATCGCCCGGTCAATGTTCCCTGCAGACAACGCAGTCTTGAAGGTAACGCCTCGCCAAGCACCCCCAAGACTGTCTCTCAACCTGGTTAATGTCTCTGCTGATTCTCTTGCAATATTTCACCTGGCAGGGAGGGCGGCAAGATATAGCGAGCACATTTCCAGCTACTGCATCCTCCACAGAGAGCTCATGCATAATAAAAGAGCACATGATGCGAGGAGATGGATAGAATGACGGAGGAGAGAGGTAGGAAGAAGCTTCTTAAAATTTACAGAGCCCTGCAACCAAAATGTTCTTCGTGCAATGAATGATTTTACAGAGCACTGGAAACAGGTCCTTCAGCGCTCTATACAGTGCATGACTCTACAATCATGTACTGCACACAAGCATGACATACAGAATTATTACGAAGCGGAAAACCTGAAAGGATCACACAGGAAACAGCAGAGTAGCATTTTGGAACTTAAGTAAGGCATCCTTTAGTATCTTATGTACGACATATGTTAGGCCAGTCACTGAGTACATGGCCCAGCATGCAACCCACACCTGGACAAGCACGTGAACAAACTGGAGAACGTCCAAAGGTTTGCAACCAAGCTAGCACCGGAACCAAGAGGAATACATTATGAGAGGTTGAAAAAACTAAACCTGGCGGACTGAGAGGAGACATGATTACAACGTATAAAATAGTTTGAGGGATACATAGGGAAAATAAGGACAGACTGTTTGAATTAGAAGGACCAGGATCACGAGGACACACGTGGAATGACTTGGTCGAGGCAGTGATGGAGACAAACTCAATACACAGCTTTAAGAGTATTGTGATAAGGCACTAGAGGCTAGAAATTAATGATGTCGCTTAAAATATCAAAGTATTCTGGGAAGCGGGGCCAGGAGCTAGGTCTCGACCCTCGCACCTGAGGAATGGGAGGTTATGGGGTTTGATCCACGAAAGAGTAGAGCAACTCCAGTTCCTTGGATCACACACATACAAACACACAACTGGTGTTGCATATTTATATCACATAGATTTAGATATCTCCATGGGGAAGTGGAACAGAATTCTTCCTCCGTAAGCCATGCGTGTCGTAAGAGTCGACTAAAATGCCGGGAGCAAGGCGCGTGTGTTGAAAGAAGAAGATTTAGATATAACAAGGAAGCTATTTAGAAAGAATTTAGAAAAGCATTAGATATAGTCTTTAGATTGAGTGAGTGTTCCACAGAAGAGGAAATAAAATTCTTCACCCTCCAAGGTTCCTTTATCAAGAACTAAGCGGGTTCTATTTTCTGAAAAACCTCAATATTTAGCTAAAATATGCATATATGCTATTTTAAAAAACAATATTATGAGTTGGCATAATCTTCCGATAAAATGCCATTGTAGCAGCAGTTTCCATTAAAAGTGTGATAATGTACTTATGGCACAAAGTTGAAAACTGGAAGGTTAAACATCTCTTCAACCTGAGGTAGTTAAACGTGGGTGACACAACCCGTAGACTTGTACGATGAGGCGAGCAATGTAAGGGGCAACAAGACGAATATTGGCACGAACATATTAACAAACCATCAGACACAGACAGCAAGACAGTCAGATACAGACTGACCATCAGATACATACAGCAAGATCGCCATATATAAACCGGCCGTATCCCACCGAGGCAGGGTGGCCCAAAAAGAAAAACAAAAGTTTCTCTCTTTTTAACTTTAGTAATTCTGTTCCACTTCCCCATGGAGATATATATATATATATATATATATATATATATATATATATATATATATATATATATATATATATATATATATATATATAAATACACACACACACCTCAGGGGACACACGAAAAATCAATAAAACTTTATGGGCAATAAAGACGGGTTGGCAGTAGCGTATTGCCCCATTAATAAAATCCATCATACAACACAGAAAACTCTGATTCAAGGGGAAAACAACAACAACTGAGGATCGAGTCTACACTACTTCCGCTGAATGACCCGCACGGGTTTAGCACATCGCATATATTAAAATTATTAAAAAATATATCAACATTATGTTCAATATTCACTATGTTTAGGATCCTATATATTCAACATTCACTATGTTGAACATCCTCTGTGTTCAACATTCACTATGTTGAACATCCTCTATGTTCAACATTCACTAGATTGAACATCCTCTGTGTTCAACATTCGCTACGTTGAACATCCTCTGTGTTCAACATTCACTATGCTGAACATCCTGTGTTCAACATTCACTATGTTGAATATCCTCTGTTCAACATTCACTGTGCTGAACATCCTCTATGTTTAACATTCACTATGTTGAACATCCTCTGTGTTCAAGTCACTATGCTAAACATCCTCTGTGTTCAACAGTCACTATGCTGAACATCCTCTGTGTTCAACATTCACTATATTGAATATCTTCTGTGTTCAACAGCCACTATGCTGAACATCCTCTGTTCAACATTCACTATATTGAATATCCTCTGTGTTCAACAGTCACTATGCTGAACATCCTCTGTGTTCAACAGTCACTGTGGTGAACATCCTCTGTGTTCAACATTCACTATGTTGAACATCCTCTGTGTTCAACATTCACTATGCTGAACATCCTCTGTGTTCAACATTCGCTATGTTGAACATCCTCTGTGTTCAACATTCACTATGTTGAACATCCTCTGTGTTCAACAGTCACTATGTTGAACATCCTCTGTGTTCAACATTCACTATGTTGACCATCCTCTGTGTTCAACATTCACTATGTTGAACATCCTCTGTGTTCAACAGTCACTATGTTGAACATCCTCTGTGTTCAACATTCACTATGTTGACCATCCTCTGTGTTCAACATTCACTATGTTGAACATCCTCTGTGTTCAACAGTCACTATGTTGAACATCCTCTGTGTTCAACATTCACTATGGTGAACATCCTCTGTGTTCAACATTCACTATGGTGAACATCCTCTGTCTTAAAACATTTGATGACAAAGAATTTCACGTCATTGCAGAAACATCGTTCTCTTGGGAATTTATAGTTTCACTGTGTCCATTTTCTTGACTGAATATTACAATAAATATTTGGTTGCATCAAGAGGGAAGTTAAAACGACGTTTCGATCCGTCCCAGACCGACCGAAATATCGTGTAGATCCTCCTCTCTAAATTGTGGGATCTTTGTGAAGTGTATCAGCCAGGGTTAGTGCTTGGTTAATGGGGTTGAAAGCCTATCGACTGACTGCACGAGATTCAATTAGGCTGCTTGTCCCCTGTTCGCCACTAGTCAGGAATACTTTAATTCCTGAAATCGGGATTAAAATAAACTCTCAAGCGCATAGTAGCGGAAATGGTATTCAATAACAACAAGTTGGTGAATAAAACACATGTACAACAATTGGATATCTACACGAGACAGTAGAAGACGAGGTAATCAGTCCCTGAACCAAGATGGTGTTTACCACCGTAGTACTGAGGAATCTGAAGCATAGGCTTATATGTGGGTCGCTTATATGGGAGTCAGATAAGGTGCAGCAGTTGAAGGCATCGTCTCTGTGGGCGGGAACCACTAGTAGGAAGTAGATCATGCCCAGGAGTTGGACCAGAGGTTAGCAAACGGGTTGAAGAAGGTATCCTCTGTACCAAGATTCCATGGAGTTGCAGTGTTAGAGAGACATGGTAGCAGTATTGGTATACAATACAGACATCTTGATGAGACACATGTGGAGAAGATACGCTGGTGAACACCTTCATCACATGTGGAGAAGATCCTCTGGTGAACACCTTCATCTAAACAGAGGGACTGATTTCTTCGTCTTGCACTATTTTCAATTTTCAATAAAGCCACTGGTTGGCGAAACGTCTTCACGATGAAAATACCCAGGAAGTGCGTGTTTGTGTGTCTTACTCATCAAACTCTCAAGATATATACACCTCCCGGTGTATATATCTTGTGTTATGCACGACCAACTAGCTGTGTTATGCACGACCAACTAGCTGTGTTATGCAGGATCAACTGCTTGTGTACACATTATAAAGGTCAGGACTCTAATGGTGCCATAAATTGCCAAGAGCAGTATATTAAGGTCAGACTACCCCACCACCAGATCACTGAGGTCAGGTCTCCTACCCCACCACCACCAGATCACTGAGGTCAAGTCCCCACTAATGCGTCATTTATCAGAATTAGGGATCCATTCGTCTTGTCCCTTGTCTGTAAGGTCCTGTAGCAGCACACTAAAGGGATCACCAGCACCTTGCACACAGTTCAAGACTTTGCTATCAAGATTTATTGCTGCAGCTGCTGGGTTCCCTTGCGTCCAAGTTACAGCAGTCCCCTGGTTATTGTGTCGCAGGCGATGAAGATACACCTCTTTCTAACCCTTTTCCTTCGGGATCTCTCCGCCTCCCTATAGGTTTCACTCCCCCTACTGTCCCTGTGGGTTCCTCCCTCGCCTGGGATCTACCTACCTACCTATTTGGCTGCCTACCTGCCTACGAAGGTTCAAGATTATACTGTTTTGCGAGTCTGAAATTTAGTGGGTTTTTTCTCATCGGTGAAAAACCGAGTTATGAAGCGGCACATTTATTTTTTCCTCATAACAAAATGTTTTGAACATTCGAGGGAAATACAATAAATTATCGTACGTGTTTCTTGCTTACGTCAATTCGGTCCTCCCTGGACCAGCATCAGGCCGTGACTTGATGAATGGTACACACTGGACCGAAACGTCGATAAACGTTTTCTCAGAATTATGGGTTAATAGTGAATGGTTTCAGTCAAGGTAGAGTGACTCATTCTCAGATTCTCTCAGTGTCAACTGGTGGACTTGAAGGTGTGAGTGTGTGGTGGAAAGAAGGGGAAGAGGTAGAAGAGGAAGGGGTAGAAGAAGAGGGCAGAAGAGAATAGGGTAAAGTACAAGATAATAGGGTGGAAGAACTCGAAGATCTGCCAGTGTCCTGTTAGGTGTTTGCTCCCGAGGTAGTGTGTCGCCCTTACGCCCTTCCCCTTTCAATTGCACTCTTCATTTTCCCCCTCCCTGCCTCCCTTTTTTAACACCCTTCTTTGCTTCCAAGTAGAGAAAGGTTGCGAGAGGGGGAAGGAGGGGGGTTGGATGGTATCATTTCTGGAAGCCTTAACGTCATCTTGAGTATTTCTTGATTCCCTGGAGACGACTGCAACAGGTTTCGTACAAATACTTGTCCACATCTCTCTCTCTCTCTCTCTCTCTCTCTCTCTCTCTCTCTCTCTTCTCTCTCTCTCGGGCCCCATGGCTGTTTTTTCAGTGCGTTTAAACACATCCGGTGATTTCTAAGATCACAGAGAACGGTACACAAAAAGCAGGCAGACCATATCATATAGGATAAGGAACAAGTACAAGATTCAGCAATAATTATGTCAGATAATCAATCGTTTGGGAAAACACACGAAGGTATGTGCAGCGAAGGCCAGGGAAATGACAGGGCGGGTTATGAGAACTTTAAGAACAAGACAAGCAACGTAACATGTACTCTCAAGACTTGAACACTGTGCTGTATTCACAGCGCCTTTCAAGGCAGGATTTAGATTTTAGATTTTGCTAACGAAGCGGCTAGTTTGTTGTGTTCCTGATATCCATCCCGCGGACGGCAGCGCAAGAGCATATGAATACACAAAAGGCCTGGGAACTAGGTAGCAAAAGTGTTTACAGTACATCTTCATTTATATCTACAATTAACTTATCTGTTACAAGCAAATTTAGGAAATTTGCTTAATATATCTGGTATCTTATTTACATTAATAAGAAAGACATGTCACATAGGTGATATGTCTAGCTCTATATTCCTCAATAAGTGGACAATTAAGCATATAGTGTTGAAGGTGATGTCCATAAGGTAGGACAGATGGCGGAGCTGGACAATGTACAGAGGTCGTATACTGGCAGCAACCTCTCCATAAAGCATCTAAACTATTGGAAACCCTCAAAACACTTGGACTCTTCTGTCTGAATTGGGGAAGAGAGAGATACCTAATAATATACACATGGAAGATACTCGAGAGCCAGATCCCTAACCTACGCACTGCCATAACAACTTGGTGATTTATACGTGAATCACGCAGCAAAAAATCACAGGTGGTGACTTCTAGAGAAATATAAGTTCTACAGAGACGTAAACAGCTGGTAGTTTCCTGAACCACAAGAGCTCAGTTTAAGATTTATGTGAGACTAAATCAGATCAAACAAAAATGATCCTAAATGGATGAACAATAGATTAAAACATCTCATTGGTCAAAAGAGAGGCATATATAGGCGAATCAAAAGAGGAGAGGGGCAATTAAGTAATCAATATATTCAGTTAAAGTAATTCCTCTCTCTCTCTCTCTCTCTCTCTCTCTATTTGTTCATTTTATGGCACCACATTTATCTTTCTTAGTTGCCATGCTTAATATTCTCAGCCTCTCTCTCTCTCTCTCTCTCTCTCTCTCTCTCTCTCTTTCTCTCACACTATAACTTAACTTTCTTCTCCCTTTCTCCCTTATTTTTCCTTTTTCTAATGCTTCCTTTTATCTTTTCCTCGCTATTCTGTTTAAGTCTCCTTTCCACTTCCCTCTCCTACCTATATTTATCCACTTTTCTCCAGTATTCTTTTCCGTTTTCCATTCTCTCTCTCTCTCTCTCTCTCTCTCTCTCTCTCTCTCTCTCTCTCTCTCTCTCTTCACCCTTCATTTTTCACCATCCCCTATATTTGTAAAATTCTTTATACTTTTAACCCCATGTTCTTTTCTCCTCACTGTGTTTCCCCTCTCCCAACTCTTCCCTGTTGCTTCCTCCTCCCTACATACATACACAAACACACACACACACACACACACACACACACACACACACGCCCCGATGGCATGGTGGCTAGCGCTCTTGCTTCACGCACGGAGGGCCCGGGTTCAATTCCCGGCGGGGCCGAAACATTTCGAAGTGTTTCGTTACACACACACATACACACACACACAAACACACACACACACACACACACACACGCCCCGATGGCATGGTGGCTAGCGCTCTTGCTTCACGCACGGAGGGCCCGGGTTCAATTCCCGGCGGGGCCGAAACATTTCGAAGTGTTTCGTTACACACACACATACACACACACACACACACACACACACACACACACACACATACAACAGGCCTAGTGTCTAATCGACATGTGCCTAGGACAAAATGGTAACTAACACTTCCTTCCTTTAGCATTCCTATACCTGCTACTATTCCTTTCCTTTCATTCTCCTACCTTCATACTCCCCCTCCCAGCTCTGCTGCTTTCCTCCACACCTTACATTTCTTCACACTTCCTACTCTCACCTCCCTATTCTTTACCTCCTTCTCCCCCCTCCTGTCTCACCCACTACCGCCACGTTCCCAGCAAAGAAAAATACTGCCAACCATACAAGACTCCCTTGCTACAGAGGACTGATGGTTCCATTCTCCCATTTAACCTCTTCCATTCTCCCCTCTCTTCCCTCCCTCCCCCTCCCTCTCAGGGAGGGTAAATCATCACATCTGCCTCAACACATCTTCTCCCCTCGTTATCCATCTCCTTCATCTAAGAGGGGAAAATTTATGAGGGATTTAGAGGGAAGAACGGACGAGGAGGAGGTGAGAGGGAAGGTGGGAAGAGGAGAGAAGAGATGAGAAGAGGAGGTGAACAGGTGACATAAAATACTTTATATATATATATATATATATATATATATATATATATATATATATATATATATATATATATATATATATATGTATATATATGTCCTCTTCCTCCACACATGAACTCTTAAGACTCATCTAGAGTGTCTACAAAGAAGTGGTTCCACAAAGCAGAGAGCTGTGGCTCTCACTCTTAGCTCTTATCGATTTAGTCACGACCACTCATGACCTTGAACAACAGGTGACGGTGGTGCTTGTGGTGGTTCTGGTGGTTCTGGTGGTGGTGATTGTGGTGGTGGTGGTTCTGGTGCTGGTGCTTGTGGTGGTGGTTCTGGTGGCGATGGTGGTGGTTGTGGTGGTGGTTGTGGTGGTGGTGGTTCTGGTGGCGGTAGTGGTGGTGGTGGTGGTGGTGGTGGGGTGGTGGTGGTGGTTGTGGTGGTGGCGGTTGTGGTAGTGGTTGTGGTGGTTGTGGTAGTGGTGGTGGTTGTGGTGGTGCTCGTGGTGGTGGTTGTGGTGGTTTAGGTGGTTGTGGTGGTGGTGGTGGTTTCGGTTGTTGTGGTGGTGGTGGTTTCGGTTGTTGTGGTGGTGGTAGAGGTGTTGGTGGTGGTGGTAGTGGTGGTGGTGGTGATGTTTGTTACTGTTGGTGGTGGTGGTTATGGTACCGGTGGTGGTGGACAGTAATGGTGCCGGTGTACAACGGTGATAGTGCTGGTAGTGGTGGTGGATAGTGCTGGTGATAGTGCTGGTAGTGGTGGTGGATAGTGATGGTGATAGTGCTGGTAGTGGTGGTGGATAGTGCTGGTAGTGGTGGTGGATAGTGCTGGTGATAGTGCTGGTAGTGGTGGTGGATAGTGCTGGTGATAGTGCTGGTAGTGGTGGTGGATAGTGCTGGTGATAGTGAGTGGTGACAGTGAGTGGAACTGTTGATAGTGAGTGATCAGCACTACTGATCAAAAAAAAAAAACCCACAACGGTGCGTGTACACAATGCGTACACGATCTGCATGTACGCACGTTTCGCCCACCGTGGATTTCATCAGTTCTCACGAAGCATCCCAAAGTGGCCAATATCGACCCCTCCCCCCCCCCTCTCGAAGGGTCGATGGCACTATCGAAGGGGTCGATAAATAGCTGGGGGTCAAAAGGGGGTCAGTAAATGTCTGGGGACGCTCTTGGGGGGAGGGTTGTGTATGTGTGACCTTCCACCCTCCCCCTTGTCTCTCTCATCAATCTCTCTCTCTCATCAATCTCCAACCAAACATCAGTGTTCTTGTTGACACACATCAGATACATCCTCCCCATTAATGATATTGAACAGTTCCAGTTAAAAAAGGCTACGTTAAATATTATATTTTTCATAATTTAAATATTACCTATTTTTATGAGGTCATTATTATTATCTATTATTATTTTTCGTACTATCAGTTAAAGTACTAATTATTATTTTCATTTAAAATATGTTTGTGGGTCTATAAACACTCTGAAACTTCATGAAGGGGTCGATGGCGACCCCTGGTGTAGAGCTTTGCCAAGCCACTGATGGCTTGATAAAGCTCTACACAAGAGAAGAACGATGCATCCAATGAACACCTGTGCTGCCACGACGTGTTTCTCCTTCGAGAAAGAGCGTCGACGATGCAGCAGTAAAGGTAGCAGCACTACGGCCGGCGCCAGCACTGTGAAATATGAGTTAATATCTGGCGTGTAGGCTGGGTGTCAGTGATGCAGGATCAGGTAGGCAGGCAGGGACGAGACTTGAGTCGCAGTTTACGAGGAGAGGGGTGCTGTTTACTGCCGGTATATTGTTTGGACTACCTGGAAGGGAAAGGGGGCTTATATCCGTGCTGATGCAAACGGGCATACTACTACCACCACCAGTAACACAGTCACCGCCACCAGCAACAGCATCATTCAACTCCTCAACTACCACAATTACCAACAACACAACGATCGCTTCAAGACCAACAACCACTACAACTACACCTCGAACGCCACAACCACCACAACAACCACCATCAGCACGCCTGCACACACCTTACTGAGAGGGAACACCCCATTTGCATGAAGATGGGATAGCTCTCAACGTGAGAAACAGCCTACAGACACAAGTTTATGATGTCTGCCTCTGTCTCTCACTGTCTGTCTATGACACACACCAAAGCCTAGACCGCAGCATCCCTGCCTTACCAATAAGCTAAATTTAGCTTTGCAACAGACCCATCGTTTGAAGTTAAGACCTTGTTTCATCCTCCAATAAAAAAACAAACTAATTTCAACCAAGCCATTTCATTCCCCTTCTATAACTCCCCCCCTCCACCCCATCTCCATATATACAATCCGTCCCACGTGATGGAATATGACAGGGAGGTAACAACTAGCTGTCGTCCCCACTGTGTAACTATCACAGAGGATAGGATGGTAGCACACTGCCGGTGTACCCAGTTGAAATATAAACCATGAACACAATATCTCCCACTACCCCAGTATGGTTACCTGACAGATTTCATAACGACATGCATGAAATCTATCTTGTGTGGAGTATGGCATAAATACTCAGCTAGCTTTCCTCTCTCCCCGTACACCTCAAACAGAATAGGTCAGTCGTAGGATAGTTGTAGAACAGGACAGTCGTAGCATAGGATAGTCATAGAACAGGACAGTTGTAGAACAGGACAGTTGTAGAACAGGACAGTCGTCGAACAGGAGAGTTGTAGAACAGGAAAGTTGTAGAACAGGATAGTCCAAGAATAGAATAGTAGTGAAGTGCAGGTATATCCAACTGTGTTACATAGTAAAATATATATTAAATAGCTGGCGGAGGGTCGAACTGGTGTCTTCACGTGCGAAGGAACCCACACTGATTACAACAACGTCATTATCATCCATAACTTTCGTATTTCATTAGACAGTATTATTCTAACAGGAGTCCCTCAGCGCCTGGAGAAAAGGAGGTCATCAGGTTTGATCCGAAGAGTGCGGTGTGAATCGTCGCCTCTGGAGAATGACCTTAGTTATGACTCCCTCGGTAAGTTCCTGACAGTCACTGACAGTCAGGATCTTACTGAGGACGTTTGTAGAAAGTAGATCGAGTCTACTCGGTCTACATATGCCGTGGCTCTACTCAGTAAAGACACGGCATATGTAATATAGTGTACTGTTACGTATGAGGAGCGTAATGTAATTGTCTGGCAAGGTGTGAGATGAGTTTCCCAGGCTCTCTGGATTACCTCGGCCAGGATTACACTCAGACTCCCAGTTACACTCTCTTTAATGTGTAGATGTATACGGAGATCTGGATCACAGCAACAACACGGCAACTCTTGGTACCTGTAGTCTATTTTGCACACACACACACACACAGAAACTTACACTAAACAGTGTTTAGGCCTTAACCATGTATGTCTCTATGGCCCCCTGGAAAAGCTATAAGTGCTAGGATACTGTCGCTTCATTATTCGCATTATCTATCACTTTTAAGATCGAACCCTTAAGACAAGAGAGTTACATAGACAACCCTTAAGACAAGAGTTACATAGACAACCCTTAAGACAAGAGTTACATAGACAACCCTTAAGACAAGAGTTACATAGACAACCCTTAAGACAAGAGAGTTACAAAGACAATCAGTCAATGTCAGCGTACCAAAGGGAAGTATGCTTGGTCCATTGTTATGAAATCGTCTCCCTCAACAGTGTACTGCACCTCAATTCTGAATTCCATATGTCGGCAAGTGAATTATATTTAATAACACAGAAAAAGAAGATACGCTTTTCAATTAGGTTTGTCATTCAGTAACTAGCACTTTTATCTGCCTAGGGTAGAAGATTGTAAATTACAGTTATCATATATGAAATGCAGTTGAAGACAATCACTGGAGAACAAGACGGAGCTGGATGTAAAACTAGACAAAAAATGCATTATAATGCGATGATTCATTGACACCGTTTCGCCCACACAATGGGCTTCATCAAGTCATCTGAACAGACAAATATAGGAAGGTTCACCAGGACATCCTGGCCTGGGTGTTCTCCATGTGGTGACACGGCTACCCGAGCACAGAGTACGTCACTATAGAGTATAGTGACCTTCAAGGATGGAACTGGCATCCTAGTGGTATAAATCTACTTTGTTATGCTTTAGATAATCACGTGGTGGTCATAACAAGCAAGACAAACAGCGGATGAAAAACGCTATACTACGTGCAGCCAGCAGTAACAGCCTCGTTGATCAGGCCCTGATCCACCAAGAGACTTGGTCATGGATCGGGCGGCGGGGGCGTTCATCCCCGGAATACCCTCCAGGAAGCCACAAGCTTCCTTATAATAAGTATGCAGTGTCTACACTCCAACAACAGTGTCGAAAGTTTGAAACCCATCCGTAGAGGCATTCTCAGATTATCGCAAGAAACCAGACCCTGGAATGCATTCTCACAGTTGGTTGAGCCTTTAACACCCCATGAAAGACAACTCATCCCTTGTCATGTCCTCCTCCGGAAAGCGTCGCTGAAATTCATCCCGCAGCTTTTGTAAATGCTGGAGAAAATGCACCTCAATGGCTTCCTTCTCCTCTAGCATGGCATCCACACATGGAAATTGAACTCAATTTTTACCGTACTGTATTGTGGTTATTTTATGTTCTTCCCGTCCACTCACTTGCTCACACCTCACCTCCCTGAGCGCTCACACCTCACCTCCCTGAGCGCTCACACCTCACCTACCTAACTGCTCACACCTCACCTCCCTAACTGCTCACACCTCACCTCCTGCAGTTATCAAAATTCTTCTTGTGTTATTTTATGCATGAACTTTAAAAGCCTGTTGTACAAGCGAAACGTCGCCCCAATAAAACTTTAGTCCTCTATCTGTGTTGATTTCAATCCAAATCCCATATATTAGTTAAATCCTGATTACAAAGATGGTGAATATCCTCAGCTAGAGATAGAGAGGGGGAGAGAGACACAGTGGTACCCCGGATTTCGTCAATAATTAGTTCCAGAAGGCTGTTCGAGTGCCGTTGCCAAACGAATTTGTTCCCATAAGGACGAATGTAAATTAGATTAGTCCGTTTCAGACCCTAAAAATACACTTACATAATTGTTTGAGTTGGGATCTGTACGAAATCCGGGGTAGCACTGTACTTCACAACAACAGCCCTCCCTCCAGACAGAGAGTGAAGGTATCAATCTCCAACAAGAGTCTGTGCTTTGAAAAACTGCTCTTCAAACTTCTCTCCAGCCCTGAAGACCTACGTAACGAGCTAAATTACTCAGTTCTCAAGAGATGCTAATTCCCACAAATTGGCTGACTGGAGATGGCGTGACCTGGAGCTGACAGGCTGGAGCTGTCCAACTAAGCTCCTACTCTCCACTCTTTCCATTCTACCTTTCCTCCGTCCATCTACCTCCACCTCTCACACCTCCCACTCCTCACTCTCACGTTCCTCACTGTCCACTTCAATCTTTCACTCACCTTCCACATCTCTCGTTCCATCTGTCCACACTTCACTGCGTTCACCTCTCGTCTGTCCCACCTTCCCACTCTTCCACTCTCCACCTCCCACCTCTCCCCTGTCTCTCTCCCCTCCACCTGTGTCCCAACCTCACGCGTTCCCCACCCTCCCCCAACGCGTGAACTGGGCCCACGCGTGTCCACACCTGGCCCACGCGTGTCCCACCTGCCCACGCGTGTCCACCCTGCCCACGCGTGTCCCACACCTGGCCCACGCGTGTCCCACACCTGCCCCACGCGTGTCCACACCTGCCCCACGCGTGTCCCACACCTGCCCCACGCGTGTCCCACACCTGCCCCACGCGTGTCCCACACCTGCCCCACGCGTGTCCCACACCTGCCCACGCGTGTCCACACCTGCCCACGCGTGTCCACACCTGCCCACGCGTGTCCCACACCTGCCCACGCGTGTCCCACACCTGCCCACGCGTGTCCCACACCTGCCCACGCGTGTCCCACACCTGCCCACGCGTGTCCCACACCTGCCCCACGCGTGTCCCACACCTGCCCCACGCGTGTCCCACACCTGCCCACGGTCCACTGCCACGCGTGTCCCACACCTGCCCCACGCGTGTCCCACACCTGCCCCACGCGTGTCCCACACCTGGCCCACGCGTGTCCCACACCTGCCCCACGCGTGTCCCACACCTGCCCCACGCGTGTCCCACACCTGCCCACGCGTGTCCACACCTGGCCCACGCGTGTCCACACCTGCCCACGCGTGTCCACACCTTCCCCACGCGTGTCCCACACCTGCCCCACGCGTGTCCCACACCTGCCCCACGCGTGTCCCACACCTGCCCCACGCGTGTCCCACACCTGCCCCACGCGTGTCCCACACCTGCCCCACGCGTGTCCCACACCTGGCCCACGCGTGTCCCACACCTGCCCCACGCGTGTCCCACACCTGCCCCACGCGTGTCCCACACCAGCCCACGCGTGTCCCACACCTGCCCCACGCGTGTCCCACGCCCTGCCCCACGCGTGTCCCACACCTGCCCCACGCGTGTCCCACACCTGCCCCACGCGTGTCCCACACCTGCCCCACGCGTGTCCCACACCTGCCCCACGCGTGTCCCACACCTGGCCCACGCGTGTCCCACACCTGGCCCACGCGTGTCCCACACCTGCCCCACGCGTGTCCCACACCTGCCCACGCGTGTCCCACACCTGGCCCACGCGTGTCCCACACCTGCCCCACGCGTGTCCCACACCTGCCCCACAACAACAAAACAACCCCAGCTGTAGAACACTCACGTTAATCTCGTTATATAAGTGAATAAGTGTAGCAGTGCTTGGAGAACCCTGGCTTGTTGTTGCCACCAACCCGCACTGTTGTTGTTGTTGTTGTAGCAGGAGAAGGAGGAGCAGATTATAGGAGGGTAAATGTGAAGGAGGAGGAGGTGAAAAGGAGTTCTAGGAGGCGGAGAAGGAGTAGCAGGATGCGGAATAAGAAGCTGGAGGAGCCACATAAAATAGATGAGGGGGAAGAGGTAGATAAGGAGGTATTATTTGAGAATGAATAAGATAAGGATGACGTGGAGGGGGTAGAAGAAGGGTGAGGAAATGGAGGAGGAGGGAGAACAGAAGGCTGAGACTGGTGATGGGTAGAAGGGAAATAAAAGTTGAAAATGATGATGAGGAAGAACAGGAGGAAGAAATGGAGGAGGAGGGGGCGACAAGGAAGGCACATATGTTCAGAAAACTTGAGCAGGGAGGATCACTTTCCAAAGTGTCAGTACGCAAGACTCTGCACGAAAAGTTTGAGATGACGTTCGTAACTCGCACGAACCAGCGCCTTCATAAAGAAAAACACGAAAAAATGGAAAACTGTGTGTGTGTGTGTGTGTGTGTGTGTGTGTGTTGTGTGTGTGTGTGTGTGTGTGTGTGTATGTTTGTTGTGTGTGTGTGTGTGTGTGTGTGTGTGTGTGTATGTTTGTGTGTGTGTGTGTGTGTGTGTGTGTGTGTGTGTGATGTTTGTGTGTGTGTGTGTGTGTGTGTGTGTGTGTGTGTGTGTGTGTGTGTGTGTGGATACAGGTGTTGTTTCTGAAAACAGTTTTCCATTTTTTAGTGTTTTTTTGTTTTTGTTTTATGAAGGCGCTGGTTCGTGCGAGTAACGAATGTCATCTCAAAGTTTTCGTGCAGAGTCTTGCGTACTGACACTTTGGAAAGTGATCCTTCCTGATGTGAATAACTAATGTGAAAGTGCTATAAAACACTTGATCCTGCCTCTGACTCCTTGATGCTGGTGAGGGGCTCTTGATCTAGGGAATTAAATCCCCTTACCCTTTCTTGAATCGAAGCTGATTAACTTTACCCAGTTTCTGAATGACCCCTACGGGCTTGATGCTTCCTGTATGAACACAGTGATCTTAACCCCTCACTCTAAAACACTTCTCTTTCTCTACCCCAGTTACTCACATTCTCTACTCTATTTATGTGAGTTTTTTTTAATTCAAAGTAATATTTAGAAGATCTGTTACTTTAAGGCTGGTAATGCCTAGACGCTTTTTAGTTTTTACCGTCTACACGTCTGATGATGAGGTCAATTATTGCTGCTTACTGACCTACGACACAAGCTGACCTCGGAGCGCCAGTGTGTGTGTGTGTCAGAGAGAGAGAGAGAGAGAGAGAGAGAGAGAGAGAGAGAGAGAGAGAGAGAGAGAGAGAGAGACAGAGAGAGAGACAGAGAGAGAGACAGAGAGAGAGAGAGAGAGAGAGAGAGAGAGAGAGAGAGAGAGAGAGAGAGAGAGAGAGAGAGAGAGAGAGAAAATCAGAGATCGAGAAAGAGCGTGTGTGTGTTTAGCTGCAAGTTGCATGTTGCCTACTAGCTCCATGTACTTGTAGAATGCATGCAGGACTAAATGTACCTGTAGACTACATGTAGGAATACAACAAGTACTTGTAGACTGAATGTAGGACTGCAATAAGTACTTGTTTACATTAAAGTGAAGCTTATGTAGATGTCTCTCTCTTAATGGTCTTGAGGTGAAGGCTATAAATCCACCCAACGAGTCATCTGCCAGCCAACCAGCCAGAAAGGCAGTCAGCCAGCAAGCTAGCTGGGCAGTCAGCTAAACAGCTAGCTAACCCGTCAGTCAGCTAGACATCTAGTTTGCTTGGCCGTTAGCTGGATCCCTCTCCTCCTCCTCTAGCATGACACTTCTCGTCTCTTCTCAATCAACTACCAACACTTGCATTAATGTTGAAACCTTTTTTCTTGCTACCAATCTCCATAATGTTTGGCAGGTGAAAATGAGATCAGTGGTAAAGTGTCTTGATGGATGACAGCCAGTCAGGGGGAGGAAAGGGAGGGAGAGGAAGATCCCGAAAATGAAAACAAAGAGGAAGAAAATGGGGGAGGGAGGGAGAAGAGGGAGAGAATGAGGAGAAGCCAGATTAAATGCTCCACTTAGGTGTGACTCCCTCGCGGTACGTTTTGTGTGACCTGCAATGTATTATTGTCTAGTGTATGTTTCTACTCATCTAATTCACCTAACTGTGGTTGCAGGGGTCGAGTCATAGCTCCTGGCCCCGCCTCTTCACTGGTGTGTCTGTGTGTGTCCAGATCAGTCTCTGGTGTATGTGTGTATGTATCCAGACCAGTCTCACTCTACCCTCTGAAGAGACTGATATCAAAACATCTCGCTGGTATCTCTCCTATTTCGCTTAATGCCTCGCTGGCACATGTGTCTTCAACAAAGCAAGAAGTTGACACTACTTACAAGTGTCTTCATCCTGTCTTCCTCATGTGGTAGTGACCTAGCTTGCTCTAGTGTCTGTAACGACCTAACATTTCACACACTCTCCAGGAAACATACAATACAACTTTATAATCCCCCATCACACACAATAATCTTGAAAATCCTTACGCTACATACGACGTTAACTATTTTTTTTTATTAACACATCGGCCGATTCCCACCAAGGCAGGGTTGCCCGAAAAAGAAAAACTTTCATCATCATTCACTCCATCACTGTCTTGCCAGAGGGTCGCTTTACACTACAGTTATAAAACGGCAACATTAACACCCCTCCTTCAGAGTGCAGACACTGTACTTCCCATCTCCAGGACTCAAGTCCGGCCTGCCGGTTTCCCTGAATCCCTTCATAAATATTACCCTGCTCCCACTCCAACAGCACGTCAAGTATTAAAAACCATTTGTATCCATTCACTCCTATCAAATACGCTCACACATGCTTGCTGGAAGTCCAAGCCCCTCGCACACAAAACCTTCTTTACCCCCTCCCACCAACCTTTCCTAGACCGACCCCTACCCCGCCTTCCCTCCACTACAGATTTATACACTCTCGAAGTCATTCTGTCTCGTTCCATTCTCTCTACATGTCCGAACCACCTCAACAACCCCTCCTCAGCTCTCTGGATAATAGTTTTGGTAATCCCGCACCTCCTCCTAATTTCCAAACTCCGAATTCTCTGCATTATATTCACACCACACATTGACCTCAAACATGACATCTCCACTGCCTCCAGCCTTCTCCTCATTGCAACATTCATCACCCATGCTTCACACCTATATAAGAGTGTTGGTATAACTATACTCTCATACATTTCCCTCTTTACTTCCATGGACAAAGTTCTTTGTCTCCACAGACTCCGAAGTGCTCCACTCATCAATTCTATGATTCACCTCATCCTTCATAGACCCATCTGCTGACATGTCCACTCCCAAATATCTGAATACATTCATCCATACTCTCTCCCTCCAATCTGATATCCAATCTTTCGTCACCTAATCTTTTTGTTATCCTCATCGCCTTACTCTTTCCTATATTCACTTTCAATTTTCTTCTTTTACACACCCTACCAAATTCATCCACCAAACTCTGCAACTTCTCTTCAGAATCTCCAAGCACAGATAGCACCAGTGACAACTCCCACTTTGTATTTGATTCTTTATCTTTTAACCCCACACCTCTTGCCAAGACCCTCGCATTCACTTCTCTTACAACCCCATCTATAAATATATTGAACAACCACGGTGACATCACACATCCTTGTCTAAGGCCCACTTTTACTGGGAAATAGTCCCCCTCCCTCCTACACACTCTAACCTGAGCCTCACTATCCTCATAAAAACTCTTCACTGCTTTCAGTAACCTACCTCCTATTCCATACACCTGCAACATCTGCCACATTGCCCCCCTATTCACCCTATCATACACCTTTTCCAAATCCATAAATGCCACAAAAACCTCTTTATCCTTATCCAAATACTGTTCACATATATGTTTCACTGTAAACACTTGGTCTACACACACCCTTCCTTTCCTAAAGCCCCCTTGTTCATCTGCTATCCTTCTTTCTGTCTTACTCTTAATTCTTTCAATAATAACTCTACCATACACTTTACCAGGTACACTCAACAGACTTATTCCCCTATAATTTTTGCACTCTCTTTTGTCCCCTTTGCCTTTATACAAAGGCACAATACACGCTCTCTGCCAATCCCTAGGTACCTTACCCTCTTCCATACATTTATTAAATAATAGCACCAACCACTCCAAAACTATATCTCCACCTGCTTTTAACATTTCTATCTTTATCCCATCAATCCCAGCTGCCATACCCCCTTTCATTCTACCCACTGCCTCACGAATTTCCCCCACACTCACAACTGGCTCTTCCACACTCCTACAAGATGTTATTCCTCCTTGCCCTATACACCAAATCACAGCTTCCCTGTCTTCATCAACATTTAACAACTCCTCATAATATTCCCGCCATCTTCCCGATACCTCTAACTCTCCATTTAATAACTCTCCTCTCCTATTTTTAACTGTCAAATCCATTTGTTCCCTGGGCTTCCTCAACTTATTAATCTCACTCCAAAACTTTTTCTTATTTTCAACAAAATTTGTTGATAACATCTCACCCACTCTCTCATTTGCTCTCTTTTTACATTGTTTCACCACTCTCTTAACCTCTCTTTTTCTCTCCATATACTCTTCCCTCCTTGCATCACTTCTACTTTGTAAAAACCTCTCATATGCTAACTTTTCTCCCTACTACTCTCTTTTACATCATCATTCCACCAATCGCTCTTCTTCCTCCCGCACCCACTCGCCTGTAACCACAAACTTCTGCTGAACACTCTAACATTACATTTTTAAATCTACCCCATACATCTTCGACCCCATTGCCTACACTCTCACTAACCCATCTATCCTCCAATAGTTGTTTATATCTTACCCTAACTGCCTCCTCTTTTAGTTTATAAACCTTCACCTCTCTCTTACTTACTGCTTCTATTTTCCTTGTATCCCATCTACCTTTTACTCCCACTGTAGCTATAACTAAAAAGTGATCTGATATATCTGTGGCCCCTCTATAAACATGTACATCCTGAAGTCTACTCAACAGTCTTTTATCTACCAATACGTAGTCCAACAAACTACTGTCATTTCGCCCTACATCATATCTTGTATACTTATTTATCCTCTTTTTCTTAAAATATGTATTACCTATAACTAAACCCCTTTCTATACAAAGTTCAATCAAAGGGCTCCCATTATCATTTACACCTGGCACCCCAAACTTACCTACTACACCCTCTCTACATGTTTCTCCTACTTTAGCATTTAGGTCCCCTACCACAATTACTCTCACTTGGTTCAAAAGTTCCTATACATTCGCTTATCATCTCCCAAAATCTCTCTCTCTCCTCTACACTCCTCTCTTCTCCAGGTGCATACACGCTTATTATGACCCACTTTTCGCATCCGACCCTTATTTTAATCCACATAATCCTTGAATTTATACATTTATATTCCCTCTTTTCCTTCCATAACTGATCCTTCAACATTATTGCTACCCCTTCCTTAGCTCTAACTCTCTCAGATACTCCTGACTTAATCCCATTTATTTCTCCCCACTGAAACTCGCCTACCCCCTTCAGCTTTGTTTCGCTTAGGGCCAGGACATCCAACTTCTTTTCATTCATAACATCAGCAATCATCTCTTTCTTATCATCCGCACTACATCCACGCACATTCAAACATCCCAGTTTTATAAAGTTTTTCTTCTTCTCTTTTTTAGTAAATGTGTACAGGAGAAGGGGTTACTAGCCCATTGCTCCCGGTATTTTAGTCGCCTCATACGACACGCATGGCTCACGGAGGAAAGATTATTTTCCACTTCCCCATGGACAATAGAGAAAATAAAAAGAACAAGAGCTATCAAGAAAAAGAAGAAAAACCTAGATGTGTGTATGTATATATATGCATGTGCATATATATACATACGTTAACTGCCTCTAGTAAATCGAATTTAATTGGTAGAGCAGGACGCTTCTCGGCAATCATCAGCATTTAATTGACAAATAACAGGGAATTAACTATTCATCCCTGGCTGCTAGGGTTATTATTAAAGGAGCAGAGTAATTACTCTGACGTCGTTAAGGGAATAAATGGAATGAGGGTGTGGCCTCTCTCCTTCCACCGCTAACAAGTTTGGCAAGTTACGAGAGTATTTACCTCCATCACCCCGTGAAGATTTCAATAGGGAGAATACAGCACTTTCACAGGAAGCTACGTACATCATCTCTGCTCTGGACGACCCACACAAAGCCACCAATATATTTCTGTGTTTGTATTTATATA
>WNWK01001027.1:212500-247500 GCA_009830355.1 Cherax destructor | reverse complement strand
TGTTGTTGAGCTCTTCTTCAGCTGCACAAGACCCTCGTGTTGTTGAGGTCTTCTTCAGCTGCACAAGACCCTGGTGTCGCTGAGTTCTTCAGCTACACAATACCTTGGTGTTGTTGAGGTCTTCCTCAGCTGCACAAGACCCTCGTGTTGTTGAGGTCTTCTTCAGCTGCACAAGACCTTGGTGTTGTTGAGGTCTTCTTCAGCTCTACAAGACCCTGGTGTTGTTGAGGTCTTCTTCAGCTGCACAATATCCTGGTGTCGCTGAGGTCTTCTCCAGCTACACAAGACCCTGGCGTTGTTGAGGTCTTCTTCAGCTGCACAAGACCCTGGCGTTGTTGAGGTCTTCTCACGCTGCACAAGACTCTGACGTTGTTGAGGTCTTCTTCAGCTGCACAAGACCCTGGCGTTGTTGAGGTCTTCTCCAGCTGCACAAGACTCTGGCGTTGTTGAGGTCTTCCTCAGCTGCACAAGACCCTGGTGTTGTTGAGGTCTTCTCCAGCTGCACAAGACCCTGGCGTTGTTGAGGTCTTCAGCTGCACAAGACCCTGGCGTTGTTGAGGTCTTCTTCAGCTGCACAAGACCCTGGCGTTGTTGAGGTCTTCTCCAGCTGCACAAGACCCTGGCGTTGTTGAGTTCTTCTCCAGCTGCACAAGACCCTGGCGTTGTTGAGGTCTTCAGCTGCACAAGACCCTGGCGTTGTTGAGGTCTTCTCCAGCTGCACAAGACCCTGGCGTTGTTGAGGTCTTCTCCAGCTGCACAAGACCCTGGCGTTGTTGAGGTCTTCTCCAGCTGCACAAGACCCTGGCCTTGTTGATGTCTTCTCCAGCTGCACAAGACACTGGCGTTGTTGAGGTCTTCTCCAGCTGCACAAGACACTGGCGTTGTTGAGGTCTTCTCCAGCTGCACAAGACCCTGCTGTTGACAAGGTTAAATATTTCCTGTTAGACTGTATGCTTGAAAATCCCCCGTTCAGTGCACCGCGTTGGCACTGGCGTGGCCTCGGGAGCTTCCGATGTCTCAATCCCCCAGCCTCCTGGTGGAGGCCGCGAAGGTGCCGCTGGATGTGCCAAGTCAATCTCTGGTGGGAAGGTGGGGTTGGCACCCCAGTGACGGGGGAAGGATTCTCGGTTCTCAAGCAATCTGTATTCTCAAGGCTCCTTCCCCACACACTTTTACCACATTCGACTAGCTTTTTCACTACAATTTTTCTTAAGTAAAATAACAGTAATAATAATAATCATAATATTTTTTAATTTTTATTACATATCGGCCGTTTCCCACCGAGGCAGGGTGACTCGAAATAGAAAAAACACTTTCATCATCGTTCACTCCATCACTGTCTTGCCACAGGCGCGCCTACACTAGTTAAAAATTGCAACATATCGACACCCCTCCTTCAGAGTGCAGGCATTGTACCTCCCACCTCCAGGACTCAAGTCTGGCTAGGTTTCCCTGAATCTCTTCATAAATGTTACTTTGCTCACACTCCAACAGCACGTCAAGTCATAAAAACCACTTGTCTCCACTCACTTCTATCTAAAACCCTCACACACGCTTGCTAGAAGTCCAAGCTTCTCTCACACAAAACCTCCTTTACACCCTCCGTCCAACCTAATAATAATAATTTACCCCTGCAAGTGGCAATCACCAACAACCTGACTGACCACATTCACGGACGGAGGATTGAGTCTTTAACCATTCCTTGCGTTGAAAGACACACAGTATTAAGGCGTTGAAGGACATTTTTACGAAGTGATGCCAGGAGAGCGATTATTGATACCAGAAGGGCAATTAATGATACTAGGAGGGCGATTAATAATACCAGGAGGGTGATTAATGATACCAGGAGGGCGATTAGTAATACCAGGAGGGCGATTAGTGATACCAGGAGGGCGATTAGTAATACCAGGAGGGCGATTAGTGATACCAGGAGGGCGATTAGTAATACCAGGAGGGCGATTAGTGATACCAGGAGGGCGATTAGTAATACCAGGAGGGCGATTAGTAATACCAGGAGAGCGATTAGTGATACCAGGAGGGCGATTAGTAATACCAGGAGGGCGATTAGTGATACCAGGAGGGCGATTAGTGATACCAGGAGGGCGATTAGTAATACCAGGAGGGCGATTAGTGATACCAGGAGGGCGATTAGTAATACCAGGAGGGCGATTAGTAATACCAGGAGGGCGATTAGTGATACCAGGAGGGCGATTAGTAATACCAGGAGGGCGATTAATGATACCAGGAGGGCGATTAGTAATACGAGGAGGGCGATTAGTAATACGAGGAGGGCGATTAGTGATACCAGGAGGGCGATTAGTGATACCAGGAGGGCGATTAGTGATACCAGGAAGGTATCTAAAATTGGCCCATCTGGAATTACAAACACTTAAATTACAAAACATAATGCGAAGAATGGGTACTGAGTGCAAGGAGTGTGGTGGAGGCTCGATCCTCCGGTCGCTAAAACGTACGTGGGAAGCACGGTCTTCGTAGACCCTCTCTCTTCTCTCCGCTCCTAGTTTCCTTCCGAGCGAGTGGCTGCCTTCACGTGTCGCGGACTAGTAATTACGACACCTGACAGTAACTCCTGCGGTACAAGGCACGTACGTTACGGTAAAAGTGGGTTATGGTACTCGATATAAACTAGTGTAGTTACCGTGAGGACGCGATATAAACTAGTGTAGTTACCGCGAGGACGCGATATAAACTAGTGTAGTTACTGCGAGGACGCGATATAAACTAGTGTAGTTACCGCGAGGACGCGATATAAACTAGTGTAGTTACTGCGAGGACTTGATATAAACTAGTGTAGTTACCGTGAGGACGCGATATAAACTAGTGTAGTTACTGCGAGGACTCTATATAAACTAGTGTAGTTACTGCGAGGACTTGATATAAACTAGTGTAGTTACCGTGAGGACTCTATATAAACTAGTGTAGTTACGTGAGGACTCTATATAAACTAGTGTAGTTACCGTGAGGACTCTATATAAACTAGTGTAGTTACCGTGAGGACTCTATATAAACTAGTGTAGTTACCGTGAGGACTCTATATAAACTAGTGTAGTTACCGTGAGGACTCTATATAAACTAGTGTAGTTACCGTGAGGACTCTATATAAACTAGTGTAGTTACCGTGAGGACTCTATATAAACTAGTGTAGTTACCGTGAGGACTCTATATAAACTAGTGTAGTTACCGTGAGCCTGAATACTTCATCCCCATATAAACTAGTGTAGTTACCGTGAGGACTCTATATAAACTAGTGTAGTTACCGCGAGGACTCTATATAAACTAGTGTAGTTACCGTGAGGACTCTATATAAACTAGTGTAGTTACTGCGAGGACTTGATATAAACTAGTGTAGTTACCGTGAGGACTCTATATAAACTAGTGTAGTTACTGCGAGGACTTGATATAAACTAGTGTAGTTACCGTGAGGACTCTATATAAACTAGTGTAGTTACTGCGAGGACTTGATATAAACTAGTGTAGTTACCGTGAGGACTCTATATAAACTAGTGTAGTTACCGTGAGGACTCTATATAAACTAGTGTAGTTACCGTGAGGACTCTATATAAACTAGTGTAGTTACCGTGAGGACTCTATATAAACTATCAACTGAGAATAAGAGGAAAGAAACAGCGGTTAAATATATCGACAATAAATCAATTAATAGCTTTCAGCCCCCCCCTTAAGGGAGGTTCCTTGACGCTGGTGAGGGGCTCTTGATCTAGGGAATTGGATCTGTGCTCCAGTTCCCTGAATTGAGCCTGAATACCTTCCATCCCCCCCATATGCGCTGTATAATCCTACGGGTTTAGCGCTCCCCATAATTATAATAATAATCAGCCCCCCCAAAGAAAAAGTCGGTCTAAGTTACTTCTGTCTTACAAAATAAAAATATAAAATTAAGACACATGTGCAACATCTGGGTATCTTTACTGTAGACGTTTCGCCCTGCAGTGGCTTTATCAGTACAAATTCAAGGACATTGTGTGAAGACAGTAGAACTATATACAAAAGATGAGGTAATCAGTCCCTCGTCCTTGGAGTTGGTGTGAACACCACCGAAGTCTTAGAGTTACTGGAGCAGAGACAAGGAGGCTGGCGCTTATATACTAACGTCAGGTGGAAGGGACGGGTAGCAGACGAGGACATAGTCACTGGTAGGCGGGATTCCCCAGTGCAATTAGGTCATACCCAAAGAGATGGGTTAGTAGTAGTAGTAGTAGTAGTAGTAGTAGTAGTAGTAGTAGTAGTAGTAGTAGTAGTAGTTGTCGTGAAGAAAGTTATGTACATGTCCTCAGGCCAAGGGACGAGGGACTGATTACCTCATCTTTTGTATATAGTTCTTCTGTCTTCAAACAATGTCCTAGAATTTGTATTGATAAAGCCACTGGATGGCGAAACGTCTACAATAAAGATACCCAGATGTTGCACATGTGTCTTAATTTCATATTGTCATTATTGTATACCATTCTTGTACAAAATAAAAATATAAACAAATTTCCAACAACAACAACAGCATAGTAAAACAAGAAACAAGTAGACACAAGAAGGCTTTATTAAAAGCGACGTTGATCCTAGTGAGAACTTGATCAAGTTACGTGGGGTACCACGCATTTATTCCTTGTAAAGGCCAGCAGACAGACACTAAGAAGAAGGTTGGGTCAGGTGACAGGGGAAGCGTAGGTACGTACACGGGATGTAGGTAGGTGAAATAGGTGAGAGAAATACATCTGACACACAGAGAGGGTTGGTTTAGGGGGATCAGAGGATCTGCATAAGAGGAATCCCGTGGAACAGGGGTGTCCTAGAGTGGTGAATGCATCAGTGTTTTCTACGATCCTAATATCTGGATGTGGACAGCCTCGACACACTTTCCCTTGCTCCTGTCAGTCTCCTGTGCCATTAACTCCATGAGACGTAAGTAGCGGTTACAATGTTGTTACGGAGGCGTTCCTGACGTCTATCTTCCTGGAGGCGTTCCTGACCTCTATCTTCCTTGAGGAGTTCCTGACGTCTATCTTCCTGGAGGCGTTCCTGACGTCTATCTTCCTGGAGGCGTTCCTGACCTCTATCTTCCTGGAGGCGTTCCTGACGTCTATCTTCCTGGAGGTGTTCCTGACGTCTATCTTCCTTGAGACGTTCCTGACGTCTATCTCCCTGGAGGTGTTCCTGACGTCTATCTTCCTTGAGACGTTCCTGACGTCTATCTCCCTGGAGGTGTTCCTGACGTCTATCTCCCTAGAGTGGTGAATTAAGACCACGGGGCGTCTCGCCTATATAGTTCGTCACGCCTGGAACAACAAGGGGTGTGAAGCTGTGCAAGTGAATAAGGTAAGGAAGTCGAGGGTGTGTGTCATTGGTGAATATAATCTAGTTGTAAATAAAGGTTAGCTTTGTTTGTGTGTTTTTTCTGGGGGTTCGTTTACTATCTTCCATAGAGCAAGTGGCGTGTGATTAACAGTCTGCTTTACTGAACAGTCCCTTGCTTTCGTTGTCAGAGTGTAGAGCTATGACGGTACTGTGAGTACAGAGTTATGACGGTACTGTGAGTACAGAGTTATAACGGTAGTGTTAGTACAGAGTTATAACGGTAGTGCTTAGTACAGAGTTATAACGGTAGTCTTAGTACAGAGTTATAACGGTAGTCTTAGTACAGAGTTATAACGGTAGTCTTAGTACAGAGCTATAACGGTAGTCTTAGTACAGAGCTATAACGGTAGTCTTAGTACAAAGTTATAACGGTAGTCTTAGTACAGAGCTATAACGGTAGTCTTAGTACAAAGTTATAACGGTAGTCTTAGTACAGAGTTATAACGGTAGTGTTAGTACAAAGTTATAACGGTAGTCTTAGTACAAAGTTATAACGGTAGTCTTAGTACAAAGTTATAACGGTAGTCTTAGTACAGAGCTATAACGGTAGTCTTAGTACAGAGCCATAACGGTAGTCTGAGTACAAAGCTATAACGGTTGTCTGAGTACAGAGCTAAACATAGTCTAGTACAAACTATAACGCGTTTTGGTACTGAGCTACGCAAAACACATAAAGTCACAACGCCCCATATCAAGCAGAAAGTTCATTTGGGCTGACATGGCCAAAGAATACAAGTCTAGAACTGCCTATTATTATCACGCAGAAACCATTTCTATAAGGAAACGTCAAGTCTGAGGTTATTTCCATCAGCCACACCATGTCTCCGGCTCTCTACTTCCGTCCCTTCTCTCCGCTCCCTCCCTCTCTCTCCGTCTCCCTCCCTCTCTCTCCGTCTCCCTCCCTCTCTCTCCGTCTCCCTCCTCTCTCTCTCTCCCTCTCCCCTCCCTCTCTCTCCGTCTCCCTCCTCTCTCTCCTCTCCTCCTCTCTCTCCCTCTCTCCCTTCTCTCCGTCTCCCTCCTCTCTCTCCGTCTCCCTCTCTCTCTCTCCGTCTACTCCCTCTCTCTCTCTCCGTCTACTCCCTCTCTCTCTGTCTTTCTCACACACACAACTTCCCATAAATATTTACAAGGAAATTCAAGGTTCATCCCCCGAGGACCCAACCAATCACGAGAGGAAAGGGCAATGACGCAAATCTGGCGTCACACCTGCCGATGGCCCAGCCAATCACGAGACGAGACAGTGATGACGCAAGCATGACGTCACACTCGCCCAGGGTTAAACCAATCACAGGACAAGACGGCGATGACGCACACTTGACGTCATATAGGCTCTTTGTCCACCAGAATTTAATTTAGCGATTAAGCTTTTCGTAATTACTGTTATATCCCCTAAGGGTCATACAGCACCTGGGAACAGAGCAGGCAATCAGGTTTGATCCGAGGAAGGGGTACGTAGCTCCAATACCTAGAATCAAGAGCCTTACAAGAAGTAAATCCACCATTTTAAATTCAATTTGCCCCATTTCCCATTATCTGGTGTTGCGCTGAACACACACACACACACACACACACACACACACACACACCCTGGCCAAGCACGTCAAGAAATTAGAGAAAGTGCAAAGGTTTGCAACAAAACTAGTTCCAGAGCTGAGGATTATCTCCTACGAGGAGAGGTTAAGGGAAATCAACCTGACAACAATGGAGTGCAGGGGAGATATGATAAGACCATATAAAATATTGAGAGGAATTGACAAGGTGGCCAGGGACAGAATGTTTCAGAGATGTGACACAGCAACAAGGGGTCACAACTGCAAGTTGAAAACTCAGATGAGTCACAGGGATGTTAGGAAGTATTTCTTCAGCCATAGAGTTGTCAGCAAGTGAAACAATCTGGAGAGTGACGTAGTGGAGGCAGGATCCATACATAGCTTTAAGAAGAGATATGATAAAGTTCATGGAGCAGAGAGAGAGAATAGACCTAGTAGCGACCAGTGAAGAGGCGGGGCCAGGAGCTATGAATCGACCCCTGCAATCACAATTAGGTGAGTACACACACACACACACACACACACACACACACACACATACACACACATACGAACACAAACAGTAGACTACCAAACAATGCTAACCTCATTTCTCTGAACATACAGTCGAACGCTCTCTCTCTCTCTCTCTCTCTCTCTCTCTCTTTCACACACTTTCAACACTAACTTGCATTAAAAATTCTAGCACAGCTGTAAATTCCTGCCGAGGGTTACTTTACTAGGCAAACTATATTCGGCGCCAGTAACGCCAGAATTACCACACCCTCTGGAATTTCTAAATGGATCTTAAATCAGAGTAATTCCAGCATTGCAGAACTAATCTCCTTGGAATTCCCGGAATAATCTGTTTCCTGTGAGTGGCTTTACTTTCCTAAATTCCCAGTTCCTGTTGGGATCCCAGGACACGATGACGTGCTAAGAGCTGAGTTGCTGGGATCCCAGGACACGATGACGTGCTAAGAGCTGAGTTGCTGGGATCCCAGGACACGATGACGTGCTAAGAGCTGAGTTGCTGGGATCCCAGGACACGATGACGTGCTAAGAGCTGAGTTGCTGGGATCCTAGGACACGATGACGTGCTAAGAGCTGAGTTGCTGGGATCCCAGGACACGATGACGTGCTAAGAGCTGAGTTGCTGGGATCCCAGGACACGGTGACGTGCTAAGAGCTGAGTTGCTGGGATCCCAGGACACGATGACGTGCTAAGAGCTGAGTTGCTGGGATCCCAGGACACGATGACGTGCTAAGAGCTGAGTTGCTGGGATCCCAGGACACGATGACGTGCTAAGAGCTGAGTTGCTGGGATCCCAGGACACGGTGACGTGCTAAGAGCTGAGTTGCTGGGATCCCAGGACACGATGACGTGCTAAGAGCTGAGTTGCTGGGATCCCAGGACACGATGACGTGCTAAGAGCTGAGTTGCTGGGATCCCAGGACACGATGACGTGCTAAGAGCTGAGTTGCTGGGATCCCAGGACACGGTGACGTGCTAAGAGCTGAGTTGCTGGGATCCCAGGACACGATGACGTGCTAAGAGCTGAGTTGCTGGGATCCAAGGACACGATGACGTGCTAAGAGCTGAGTTGCTGGGATCCCAGGACACGGTGACGTGCTAAGAGCTGAGTTGCTGGGATCCCAGGACACGATGACGTGCTAAGAGCTGAGTTGCTGGGATCCCAGGACACGATGACGTGCTAAGAGCTGAGTTGCTGGGATTCCAGGACACGATGAAGTGCTAAGAGCTGAGTTCCTGGGATCCCAGGACACGATGACGTGCTAAGAGCTGAGTTGCTGGGATCCCAGGACACGGTGACGTGCTAAGAGCTGAGTTGCTGGGATCCCAGGACACGGTGACGTGCTAAGAGCTGAGTTGCTGGGATCCCAGGACACGGTGACGTGCTAAGAGCTGAGGTGCTGGGATCCTAGGACACGGTGACGTGCTAAGAGCTGAGTTGCTGGGATCCCAGGACACGGTGGCGTGCTAAGAGCTGAGGTGCTGGGATCCTAGGACACGGTGACGTGCTAAGAGCTGAGGTGCTGGGATCCTAGGACACGGTGACGTGCTAGTAGGAGCTGAGGTGCTGGGAACCTGGTGAGAGATGAGTTTCTCTCTCGCTATTTACACGGAGGATTGAGCCTAGAGTTGAGTACCAACATAGTGTAGAGTACTAACATAGTGTGGAGTACCAACATGTGGATACTAAAGTGAGTACCAACATAGTGTGGAAACATAGTGTGAGTACAACATAGTGTGAGTACAACATAGTGTGAGTACAACATAGTGTGAGTACTAACATAGTTGAAGTACAAATAGTGTGGAGTACCAACATAGTTGGAGTACTAACATAGTGTGAGTACAACATAGTGTGGAGTACCAACATAGTGTGGAGTACTAACATAGTGTGAGTACTAACATAGTGTGGAGTACCAACATAGTGGAGTACTAACATAGTGTGGAGTACCAACATAGTGTGGAGTACTAACATAGTGTGGAGTACCAACATAGTGTGGAGTACAACATAGTGTGGAGTACTAACATAGTGTGGAGTACTAACATAGTGTGGAGTACCAACATAGTGTGGAGTACTAACATAGTGTGGAGTACCAACATAGTGTGGAGTACCTTGTAACATAGTGTGGAGTACCAACATAGTGTGAGTACTAACAGTGTGGAGTACTAACTAGTGTGGAGTACTAACATAGTGTGGAGTACTAACATAGTGTGGAGTACCAACATAGTGTGGAGTACTAACATAGTGTGGAGTACTCAACATAGTGTGGAGTACTAACATAGTTTGGAGTACTAACATAGTGTGGAGTACTAACTCAGTGTGGAGTACTAACATAGTGTGGAGCACCAACATAGTGTGGAGTACTAACATAGTGTGGAGTACCAACATAGTGTGGAGTACTAACATAGTGTGGAGTACCAACATAGTGTGGAGTTCTAACATAGTGTGGAGTACTAACATAGTGTGGAGTACTAACATAGTGTGGAGTACCAACATAGTGTGGAGTACTAACATAGTGTGGAGTACCAACATAGTGTGGAGTACCAACATAGTGTGGAGTACTAACATAGTGTGGAGTACTAACATAGTGTGGAGTACTAACATAGTGTGGAGTACTAACATAGTGTGGAGTACTAACATAGTGTGGAGTACTAACATAGTGTGGAGTACCAACATAGTGTGGAGTACTAACATAGTGTGGAGTACTAACATAGTGTGGAGTACTAACATAGTGTGGAGTACCAACATAGTGTGGAGTACTAACATAGTGTGGAGTACTAACATAGTGTGGAGTACTAACATAGTGTGGAGTACTAAACATAGTGTGGAGTACCAACATAGTGTGGAGTACTAATATGGAACAAAGTTCTAGCTGGTTGACCAACTAACCAGTTTGTCATCTTACAACCGGTTAGGTTGTCGGCATGACGGCCGGTTGACGAACTGACCGGATGGCCAGCTAACTGGTAGAGGGGCTGACCAGTCAACCGGTTTATTGACCGGCAATCTCAACCGGCTGGCTGGCTAGCTATCCCCAGACACTAACCACAACACTGACTTAATGAGTCCTGGAGGAAGGAGTAGAGGAGGGAGGGAGGGAAGAGACAGGAAGGAGGGGAAGTCAGGGATTAGGAAAGTAAGGAAGGAAGGGAAGGAAGGTAGGAAGGGAGGGAAGGTAGGAAGTAAGGAAGGAAATCAGGAAGGAATGAAAGGAAGGAAGGGAGGGAGGGAAGGGAAGATAGGAAGGAAGGAAGGGAAGGTAGGAAGGAAGGGAAGTGAGGAAAGAAGGGAAGTCAGGAATGAAAGGAAAGAAGGAAGGAAATCAGGAAGGAATGAAAGGAAGGAAGGAAGGAAGGAGGGAAGGAAGGAAAGTAGAAAGTTAGGAAGCAGGGAAGAGAAGGGAAACGAGGAAGAGAAGAAATCCAGTGGAGAGAGGGAAAGAGAGAGAGAGAGAGACTATAATATATGCCCGTCATATTAATTCTCTTAACGCAAAATAAATATTGAAAAAAAAACTTTCTCGTTTTATTTTGAAACAAGAATTAAAATTTTGGTCGAACAGAATATACGAAATAAAGTTATTTATATTTTTCTTCTTTGCTTTATTCTCTTTTTTTTTTACTCTCTCTCTCTCCCTCATTCTTCGTCTCTCTCCCCCACATTCTTTGTCTCAATCATTCTTTGTCTCTCTAAATCATTCTTTGTCTCTCTCCCTCATTCTTTGTCTCTATCATTCTTTGCCTCCCCCTTATTTTTTTTTTTTTTTTTGCTTTCATGCACTGAAGATGCGGGGATCC
The DNA here is from genome assembly GCA_009830355.1 of Cherax destructor. NCBI lineage: Eukaryota > Metazoa > Arthropoda > Malacostraca > Decapoda > Parastacidae > Cherax > Cherax destructor. The sequence continues at coordinate 236,256 of WNWK01001027.1, read as the reverse complement.
TGAAAGGAGAGAATGGGAAAAGAAGAGAGAAGGGAAGGGAAGGAGGGGTAAAGGAGCAGTAAAGGAATGAAGAGGGAAGTGAGGGAGGCCCTCCCTCACTTTAAGTCCAACTAAATGCGTACACAATAACTAATTCCCTACCTATATCTAAAGAGACTGTTGTTATATCCTTTGTTGTGTGTGTGTGTGTGTGTACTCACCTAATCCTGGTCCTGCCTCTCCAGTGGTTGCTACTGTGTGTGTGTACTCACCTAATCCTGGTCCTGCCTCTCCAGTGGTTGCTACTGTGTGTGTGTACTTACCTAATCCTGGTCCTGCCTCTCCAGTGGTTGCTACTGTGTGTGTGTGTACTCACCTAATCCTGGTCCTGCCTCTCCAGTGGTCGCTACTGTGTGTGTGTACTCACCTAATCCTGGTCCTGCCTCTCCAGTGGTCGCTACTGTGTGTGTGTACTCACCTAATCCTGGTCCTGCCTCTCCAGTGGTCGCTACTGTGTGTGTGTACTCACCTAATCCTGGTCCTGCCTCTCCAGTGGTCGCTACTGTGTGTGTGTACTCACCTAATCCTGGTCCTGCCTCTCCAGTGGTCGCTACTGTGTGTGTGTACTCACCTAATCCTGGTCCTGCCTCTCCAGTGGTTGCTACTGTGTGTGTGTGTACTCACCTAATCCTGGTCCTGCCTCTCCAGTGGTTGCTACTGTGTGTGTGTACGTACCTAATCCTGGTTCTGCCTCTCCAGTGGTTGCTACTGTGTATGTGTGTACTCACCTAATCCTGGTCCTGCCTCTCCAGTGGTTGCTACTGTGTGGGTGTGTGTACTCACCTAATCCTGGTCCTGCCTCTCCAGTGGTTGCTACTGTGTGTGTGTGTGTACTCACCTAATCCTGGTCCTGCCTCTCCAGTGGTTGCTACTGTGTGTGTGTACTCACCTAATCCTGGTCCTGCCTCTCCAGTGGTTGCTACTGTGTGTGTGTACTCACCTAATCCTGGTCCTGCCTCTCCAGTGGTTGCTACTGTGTGTGTGTGTGACTCACCTAATCCTGGTCCTGCCTCTCAGTGGTTGCTACTGTGTGTGTGTGTGTACTCACCTAATCCTGGTCCTGCCTCTCCAGTGGTTGCTACTGTGTGTGTGTACTCACCTAATCCTGGTCCTGCCTCTCCAGTGGTTGCTACTGTGTGTGTGTACTCACCTAATCCTGGTCCTGCCTCTCCAGTGGTTGCTACTGTGTGTGTGTACTCATCTAATCCTGGTCCTGCCTCTCCAGTGGTCGCTACTGTGTGTGTGTACTCACCTAATCCTGGTCCTGCCTCTCCAGTGGTTGCTACTGTGTGTGTGTGTACTCACCTAATCCTGGTCCTGCCTCTCCAGTGGTTGCTACTGTGTGTGTGTACTCACCTAATCCTGGTCCTGCCTCTCCAGTGGTTGCTACTGTGTGTGTGTACTCACCTAATCCTGGTCCTGCCTTTCCAGTGGTTGCTACTGTGTGTGTGTACTCACCTAATCCTGGTCCTGCCTCTCCAGTGGTTGCTACTGTGTGTGTGTGTGTACTCACCTAATCCTGGTCCTGCCTCTCCAGTGGTTGCTACTGTGTGTGTGTGTGTGTGTACTCACCTACTCCTGGTCCTGCCTCTCCAGTGGTTGCTACTGTGTGTGTGTACTCACCTACTATTCCAGTGGTTGCTACTGTGTGTGTGTGTGACTGACACGCATTTGACACTTCTGGTTCAGTTTAACACACGATGACACTGCCTCACTCATCGCTACGCATGACACTAATCTATCACCCCACACTATGGAAGTGTGTGCAGGTGGTTGAGGTGCAGGTGGGGGTGTACAGGTGAGGGAGGTGCAGGTGGGGGGGTGTGCAGGTGGGGAAGGTGGGGTGACTGCAGGTGGGGAAGGTGGGTGTGTCAGCTTTAAGCCAGACACCCCACCATGATCCTGCCTAACTCTCGCACCCGGGGGAAATAAAAGACAACAACAACAACAACAGCAACCACAACAGGAACATTAACAATCATAATTACAACAAGAATCATACCAACAACAACAACAATAATAATAATAATAATAATAATAATAATAATAATAATAATAAAAATGAAAGTTGGTCAATGAAACAACCATGTACATTTAACATTCATACAATATTCATACAACATTCATACAACATTCATGCAATATTCATACAACATTCATACAAAATTCATTCAACATTCATACAACATTCATACAATATTCATACAACATTCATCATGAAGCCAGCAGGATATACACTAAATTGGCAATTAAAATACGGGATTAATTACCCATACATAATACGAAATGTAAATTGGTGCGTACGTCAGTTTTTAGGGGGGGAGGGAGGAAATATGTTATACATTCGTATACGCATTAAAGTACGCATGCCTAAACACTTCCGTGTCAGCACTTGGGTGGAGACAAGTCACTGGTGGGTCAGAGTGACCTCGTTTCAGGGGGGGTCAACTCTCTTTTCCCCCAATCCAGCCCACCTACAAGCCATACACGGTTTCAAGACTAGGTATGACTGGATCCCGAAGACCAGTAATTAAGAGCAAATCTTTCAGACGTGAGAGACGGGGCTTGGAAAGTCAGATTTCTTCTGAAACAAAAATTGGTAATATAAACAGGAATTAGCATGGGTTCACCTTCAGAAAAAAATAAACCATTTTTTTACGGGAGATCAGCATGGGTTTAGTGCTTAACCTAGTTTACTCATATAAACTTGCTTCCAGGTTTAATTAGATTAACCTACTAATTCCAAAATCGCCCGTCCTGGAAATCCATGCCGCGCCTAAGCGCTTAATGCTATTACCCGATAATGGTTAAGGCCAATGATTTCATTGGCTGGATAATTCACTGACGGTGCAATAACTTTATGAAGAACACGCACATGTAACGACACGCACATGTAACGAAACGCACATGCACTCGCTTTCACGCACACACACATATAAACACAGGAAGGAACCATACACAGCTTTAAGAAGAGGCACGCTTAGGCTTTCGAAGCCAGGAGAGTGAACCCAGTAGCGGCCAGCAAAGAGGCGAGGTCAGGAGCTGAGACTCAACCCTTGCAACCACATATAGGTGTAAACAAACACACACACGCGGGAAGGACGTCTCTACCTGTTTACAGTGTTTACAGTGTTTACAGTGTTTACAGTGTTTACAGTGTTTACAGTGTTTACAGTGTTTACAGTGTTTACAGTGTTTACAGTGTTTACAGTGTTTACAGTGTTTACAGTGTTTACAGTGTTTACAGTGTTTACAGTGTTTACAGTGTTTACAGTGTTTACAGTGTTTACAGTGTTTACAGTGTTTACGCAAGTGTCCCAAACGATACATAAGGAAAAATTTATATGAAAGATCAATGGTGTAAGTAAATGTAGTATCTGTTAAGGACAGAGAGAACAGCAGGTAGTAACAGCTAAGACGATACGACTAAAACAAACAACAATTTTGAAATATAACAACGAAGATGGCAGACAATTCTTAACTACTCAGAGAGAGAGAGAGAGAGAGAGAGAGAGAGAGAGATGGCTGACACGAGAAAACTGTTACTGTTTCTGGTAGTGCAGAAAACTCAAATCAAATCAATAAACGGTGTTAAAGAGACAAAGAAGGAGACATCAATGAGGTATCAAGAGGCTAAGTAGCCATTATCTTCAGGAACATACACTGAGAAGCATCAGAAGAGGCAGCTAAGACAACAACAACATTTGCGGAGATATAGCATAAAGCAGGAGACGTAAATAAATGTAAAGGCTATGAGGACAAAAAACTTGGACAAGTCCTCTCAAGGGAGGACAAGGCGAGGAATTATTAATTTTATAAAAATTACTGAAAGGTTGAATAAGTACAATCCTGTTCTTATTGTTGTGAGAAATAAAAACAGGGTAGATAAGAACCTCGTTCTTATTTCTCCGAGAAATAAGAATAGGGTAGAGAACAACCTCGTTCTTATTTCTCAGAGAAATAAGAACAGGTTAGAGAACAACCTCTGCCTCCAAGACCTACCCTGCCATCCCTCCCTCTCCCCTGCCTCTGCCTCGAACCCTTCCTTGCCTCCCCACCCTCACCCCTGCAGGAGAAAGTCATCACTCTCCCCTTCAGCAAGGTCAATTTTTCCCCCCTCTCCTCCCCAAGCGTCACTCTGAACCCCAACCTCCTCCATCAGTAAGTTGGTGAACCTGAAGAAGGGAGGTGGGGGTGGCCATCACCTCCTCCATCTACCTCCTCCCCGCTGCACTCACTCTTCCTGCAAGCCTCCATCACTCTTCCATCAAGAAGATTTCACCTGAAGATCCATCACAATCTTCACGTCTCTCCACAAACCCCCTCCTCCTATACGAGGTAATCTCTGACGATGGTGTTATCCTGGTGTGTGGATCCCCGCGTCTCCCCCCTCTGATATCCTTCCCTCCCTCCCTTCACTAAAAATCACACCCGAAAGGTCTCGGATTAGACTCCCGGGCAGGACGAAATATAGAGAATAGTCACTCGTTGCCCCTGTTCAAAGTACGAAGGTTCTTGAGGAAGCCACAAGGAAGCCTCACGAAGGTTCTTGAGGAAGCCACAAGGAAGCCTCACGAAGGTTCTTGAGGAAGCCACAAGGAAGCCTCACGAAGGTTCTTGAGGAAGCCACAAGGAAGCCTCACGAAGGTTCAATCACGATTCATTTAATCGTTCATCTTCAAAACGCGAGAAAAAAACGCATCTCAGACCAGATCATCTTTGTGAGCATCACATGGTCATTTTAGGTAATGTAATTCCAGAAACACAGGGGCGTGTTTCCTTCAGACACCTGTTGTCCCTGCTCACCTAGCAGTAAGTAGGTACCTGGGTGTTAGCCGATTTGAGTGGGTCGCATCCTTTGGGACAAAATTAACCTCTACATAACAAGGGGATTTTTATATAATAACACACCTAATGTCAGCTAAGTCTGTATGAATCGTATCATGGAGAAATAATTATTATTATTATTATTATTATTATTATTATTATTATTATTATTATTATTATTATTACTGTTCTTGATGTAAAAAAAAAACATTCAGGATTAAATTACCCGAGTTATAATTTTAATAATATTACCTATATTATTAACGGTAAAAATGTTAATTAAGTGTTGAGTATTGAAGTCGCTGAATTTAATTAGGTTCTGAGGTAAGACAAAGCACAAAAAAAACCTCGAATGGGATTAAATTTCTATGAACAGTGAGCGATCAAGAGTGAGAAACAACTGATTAATGTTCTATGAACACTGGGCGATCAAGAGTGAGAAACAACTGATTAATGTTCTATGAACACTGGGCGATCAAGAGTGAGAAACAAATGAGACACAGGAGTGAAATACACGTAAAAGACAGATCTGCATTTATTGACCTCCGAGATTCTCATTAATAAACTAATAGAAGATGGTCTATGACGGAATATATATTATCATCAGTGGTGTGAGGTAGATGTTATCATTATCATCAGTGGTGTGAGGTAGATGTTATCATTATCATTAGTGGTGTGAGGTAGATGTTATCATTATCATCAGTGGTGTGAGGTAGATGTTATCATTATCATCAGTGGTGTGAGGTAGATGTTATCATTATCATCAGTGGTGTGAGGTAGATGTTATCATTATCATCAGTGGTGTGAGACAGAAGTTAATATTATCACCATTGGTGTTAACATCCTCCACCGTCCGGGACAGGAAGTCCCGTCTACACAGAACTCACACAGGTGCGAGAGTCACCACTGTACCCTAGACAGTGTGGGACACAACACTCAGGCCACTACAGTGATCGATACATCACAAACAGGTGATGCTGCCAGCTTTCCGGGACTCCCAAAAGATCAAACATACAACAGAGCTGTGCTACACAGCTATAACTAGGCCCCACTAGGTGCAGAGAACCACCAACTTCGCGTGGAAAACAAGTGCAATTGTGCAATTGACTCATTGCAACATGAACATTCCAAAGCAGATATTTCTTGTTCTAATTCCTCAGTGCTGCGATCCAGAGAGGTAGTGCCTGTTGCATCCTAAAAAAATATTCTCTCTGAAAAGTTTTCGTAATGTAGTTGGTCCACACGAAGACAAATGTAATTAGATGTTTAATGCATATTTCTGTCTCAGAGTCCCTCGTCATCAGAAACCTTAATGTGCAGGAGGGGAGGCTAAAGAAGAACCCGTCCATGTGACCTGAGGATGAGTGGGGAACAAGTGACCCCAGGGAAAATTTAGCAGTTGTTACAGATCCTCGGTGACTTCCTTACAGGTTAATATTATAGTGTGATGTAAATATAGCAAAATATATTTCTATAACTAAAGACCCCCCTCACACTCACCTACCCTCACACTCTCACCTACCCTCATACAGTCACCTACCCTCACAGTCACCTACCCTCACACACTCACCTACCCTCACACTACTACTACACCTCATCAGGTGAAGTATATGTGGTTGTTTGGCAAGTCCCTCTGTATAAGAGACATGTGCAATTTTAGATACCCTTATTAAGGAAAACGTCTCTATGGTCCTGGTGGGCGAAACGTTTCTAATATTAAAGTTAACTAACATATTACAAGTATCTCTCTTATACATTTGTCGATATTATACACCTTGACACACGTCCCTCTCTATGACCGAAAAAAAGGTCCACCTTTGAAAGAAACATTGTCTTATACAGGCTAGCTACCCAAGGCTTCCCATGAATCATCTTAGTATCACCCTCACAAGTGCCTGCCGGATGATCAAGACAATGCCCATCAAAACCACCTTCACGACCTCTTTCCATCACTTATTTACCCGCACCTGAGTAAACACATAATTGCACACATTATACCGAGCTGGGCTTGACGCTGGCCCACACTGCCACGCCAGTCATACGCATACTAAAGCGGTTTCCATGCACAGTTAATTAGATCCTCAGAAATGGGATTTTGTTGGAATACTAAAATGGTTTAACCTCCCCCCCCTCTCCCCCAGTTAAGTGTTGAGGTAAACATCGTTGTTAAATGCTGTTGTTGTTCTCCTCCACCTGTATATACACTGCCCACAGAGAGACGAATACCATATTACTGATACCTATTATGGTTCCATGTCTCAAGTAACCTTCACCAGTATCAGAATAATAATAATAATAATAATAATAATAATAATAATAATAATAATAATAATAATAATAATAATAATAACAGAATAATAAGAATAATAATAACAACAACAACAATAATAATAGGGGTAAGACAGAAAATAGTATAGGAATGCAGGGGAACAAGTAGGTTTTAGGAAGGTTAGGTTAGGGACGTAATTGACCAAGTGTTTAGACTGAAGCGTGTTAAGTGAACAAAACTTAGATAAGGGTAATTAAATGTCTGTTGCATTAATGGATTTAGGAAAGGCATATGATAGTGTGGATAGCGGGAGCAGTGCGGCAGACTCTGCAGAGTTTTTATACAGAAAGCGAGGCTCGGGTTAGGTTATGTAGGAGAGAGAAAGAGTGAGAGAGAGAGCGAGACTATTGTCCAGTAAAAGTTGACCTTAGACAGGAATGATTTCTCATGTCACCATGGTTAATATACTTTTTTTCAGATGGGGTTGCAAAATAAATTAATGCTGGGGTGTTGGGTAAAGGTGTGGGATTACAAAGTAATGAATTTGGTACGAAGTGGGAGCTGTCTTAGTTGCGTTTTCTGCCGATGACCCGGTGCTTTTGAGAGATTCTGAAGAGAAGTTGCAGAAAGTTGGTGGAAGAATTTGTTATGGTTATGTAAAAGAAGGAATTTAACAGTAAATATATATAAATGATCGAGTTGGAGAGAATAACAAAATGTCCAACCAGTGAAAGACTGAATATTGGATGTGAGGAAGAGGGCATGGAGGAAGTGAATGTTTTTCGGTATTTGGGAGTGAATATGTCGGCAGATGATTCTACAATATGTAAGACGAGGTGAACTATAGAATAGACGAGGGGAAAAAAGAGGGTGGAGTGCTGAGGCGTATTCGGAAAGAAATTTAACCATGGAGGAAAAGAGGGGACTGTACCAGAGTATACTGGTACCAACACTTTTATAAGAGTGTGAAGCATGGGTTTTAAACGTTGCAGCGAGGAGGAGCCTGAAGTCAGCGGAGATGTCTTGTTGGAGAGCAATGTGTGGTGCGAATATTATCCCGAGAATTCTGAGTGTAGAAACTAGAAGACAAATTGGGGTTGTCAAAGATATAATTCCGAGGGTGGAGAGAGGGATTCTGAAGGTGGTTTGGGCATTTAGAGAAGATGGGGTAGAATAGGATGACAAAGAGTAGAGAGGGGATAAAGGAGGTTTTGAGTAACAGGGGCTTGAGCATTAGGCAGGTATGTGAGTGTTAAATCAGAGTGAATGGAGATAAGTGCTTTTCATGGCCTGACGTGCTGTTAAGAGTGTCATCAAGGAAATACAAAGAGGCAGACTTGAGTCCTGGAAGCAGGAGGCACAGTGCCTGCATTCTGAGGGAGGGGTGAGAATGCTGCAGCTGCTGCAAGGGTCATCTGAATTGTGTTGTCAGCACACTCCTCGCAAAACAGCTATTGAATGAATAATGGTAAATGATTCTTTTTTTGAGTGACCCTACCTCCGTGAGACACGGTTATGGTAATAATAATAATAATAATAATAATAATAATAATAATAATAATAATAATAATAATAGTTCTGAATGTTGTATTCGAGGTCCGGGATAAATAAGTTACAGTGATTAAATACGCAAAGGCCAATTACAAATTTACACTTAGGAAGCCTATAAATAATTCACCACAGACTGGCTTCCTGCATTCAAAGGTTAATGTTCCTTTTATAGCGGTGAAATATTTCACTACTGAGATTGTGGCCTGGTTTATCATGTGCTGTTTTAGCTGGGTTATTGTTTTCGTATTTAGCTGGGTTTCATGTCTTTTTAATCGGCTTATTGTGGTCTTTTTGGCTGGTTTAGTGTTTTTGGCTGATTTATTGTTTACGGATTCTGCTAATTGGGTTGGTTTATTGTTGCTTTTGGCTGGTTTAGTGTTGTTTTCGATTGGTTTATTGTGATGTCTTAGGTTATTCTTTGTTCCTTACACCTCTTTCTTTCCTCCTCCTGTTCCTCTCCCTCATTTCCTCCTCTTCCTTCCTTCGTTCCTATTGCTCCTTTCCAATTTTATCTCATGTTTCTCTTCCATTTTTTCCTCCTGCTCCTCTTCCACTCTTTCTCCTGCTTCTCTTCCACTCTTTCACCAGCTTCTCTTCCACTCTTCCTCCTGTTCCTTTTCCACTCTTCCAAGGTAGATTTCAAGGTAAACTGGTATATGGATAAATGGACAGACATAGCTCAGTGGCCTGATCACTTGTATTTATAGTGTGTGTGTGTGTGTGTGTGTGTGTCTACAGTACCTCGAGGCTCCAGCACCACCTGCGAGTCACCGTGGCTGACCGGCTCACCTGTGGGAGAGACGGAAACATAAGAAATAGATAGAGAGAGAGAGAGAGAGAGAGAGAGAGAGAGACCACCAAGGCAACAGCTGTTCTCAATGGAATTTAAACAAGTGTCTGCCGAGAGAGTTACGTACCATAACTAGTGCAGAGAAAAATGCAATTGTCGGAATATAAAGATATAAATCTCAATATACTATGTATATATATATATATATATATATATATATATATATATATATATATATATATATATATATATATATATATATATATATATATATATATATATATATATATATATATATATATATATTACACCAAGTATAATACTTGAATTATAACATTTTACAAGCATTATACCAACCTATACACGCACACTGATATTCCAAACTACAGCATCCCGGTTGAACCCTGGGTTATATACCCGTTATACACCCAGTGTAGCTTAGTTTTTAAACAACCTTGACAGTCTCAAAAATTATTTTCCGTTCTGGAGAAAAATGTGAAATGTTTTCCCCTCCAACGCCCCCTCCGCCCCCCGCCCCACTTTTTATTTGTGGGCAGAAATTTAATTCAGTTGCTCATACGTAGTATAAAAAATATTTGCTTATTACATAGGCTCAGCTGTTTTGTAAGTGACTTTGACAATAATATTAAATAGTGCTTTTAATGCAATTATTATTATTATTATTATTATTATTATTATCATATTGTTATTATTATTATTATTATTATTATTATTATTATCATATTGTTATTATCATTATTATTATTATTATTATTATTATTATCATCATATTGTTATTATTATTATTATACTATTATTGTTAGTAGTAGTAGTAGTGGTACAAGACTCCTCCCTCCTCCACCTCCTTTTCTTCCTCTTCATTCCTCCTTTTCTTCTTTCCTTCCTTCCTCCTGCTTCTCCTCTTTCTTCCTCCTCTTCCCTCCTTTCTCCTCCTCCTCCTCCTCTTCCTGCCCTCCTCCTCTTCCTTCCTACCTCCTCTTCTTTGCTCCTCCTCCTCCTGGTCTCGCTGGCCACCTGCCATAAACACCATAACAATACCAGTCAATACTTACCTTGTTTTATTACCTGTGGAGCCCCTCCTGTGGGAGCCCGGGAGGGTGAAGAACCCCTCCTGTGGGACCCCGGGGAGGGTGAAGAACCCCTCCTGTGGGTGCCCGGTGAGGGTGAAGAACCCCTCCTGTGGGAGCCCGGTGAGGGTGAAGAACCCCTCCTGTGGGAGCCCGGGAGGATGAAGAACCCCTCCTGTGGGAGCCCGGGGAGGATGAAGAACCCCTCCTGTGGGAGCCCGGGGAGGGTGAAGAACCCCTCCTGTGGGACCCCGGGGAGGGTGAAGAACCCCTCCTGTGGGACCCCGGGGAGGGTGAAGAACCCCTCCTGTGGGACCCCGGTGAGGGTGAAGAACCCCTCCTGTGGGACCCCGGGAGGGTGAAGAACCCCTCCTGTGGGAGCCCGGGGAGGGTGAAGAACCCCTCCTGTGGGAGCCCGGGGAGGGTGAAGAACCCCTCCTGTGGGACCCCGGGAGGGTGAAGAACCCCTCCTGTGGGACCCCGGGAGGGTGAAGAACCCCTCCTGTGGGACCCCGGTGAGGGTGAAGAACCCTCCTGTGGGACCCCGGGAGGGTGAAGAACCCTCCTGTGGGACCCCGGGAGGGTGAAGAACCCCTCCTGTGGGACCCGGGGAGGTGAAGAACCCCCCCTGTGGGACCCCGGGAGGGTGAAGAACCCTCCTGTGGGACCCCGGTGAGGGTGAAGAACCCTCCTGTGGGACCCCGGTGAGGGTGAAGAACCCTCCTGTGGGAGCCCGGGGAGGGTGAAGAACCCTCCTGTGGGACCCGGGAGGGTGAAGAACCCTCCTGTGGGACCCCGGGGAGGGTGAAGAACCCCTCCTGTGGGACCCCGGGAGGGTGAAGAGCCCTCCTGTGGGACCCCGGGAGGGTGAAGAACCCCTCCTGTGGGAGCCCGGGGAGGGTGAAGAACCCCTCCTGTGGGACCCCGGGGAGGGTGAAGAACCCCTCCTGTGGGAGCCCGGGGAGGGTGAAGAACCCCTCCTGTGGGACCCCGGGGAGGGTGAAGAACCCCTCCTGTGGGACCCCGGGGAGGGTGAAGAACCCCTCCTGTGGGAGCCCGGGAGGGTGAAGAACCCTCCTGTGGGACCCCGGGAGGGTGAAGAACCCTCCTGTGGGACCCCGGGGAGGGTGAAGAACCCCTCCTGTGGGAGCCCGGGAGGGTGAAGAACCCTCCTGTGGGAGCCCGGTGAGGGTGAAGAACCCCTCCTGTGGGAGCCCGTGGAGGGTGAAGAACCCCTCCTGTGGGAGCCCGGTGAGGGTGAAGAACCCCTCCTGTGGGAGCCCGGGAGGGTGAAGAACCCCTCCTGTGGGAGCCCGGTGAGGGTGAAGAACCTCTCCTGTGGGAGCCCGGTGAGGGTGAAGAACCCCTCCTGTGGGAGCCCGGTGAGGGTGAAGAACCCCTCCTGTGGGAGCCCGGTGAGGGTGAAGAACCCCTCCTGTGGGAGCCCGGGGAGGGTGAAGAACCCCTCCTGTGGGAGCCCGGTGAGGGTGAAGAACCCCTCCTGTGGGAGCCCGGGGAGGGTGAAGAACCCTCCTGTGGGTGCCCGGGAGGGTGAAGAACCCCTCCTGTGGGAGCCCGGTGAGGTGAAGAACCCTCCTGTGGGGCCCGGGAGGGTGAAGAACCCCTCCTGTGGGAGCCCGGTGAGGGTGAAGAACCCTCCTGTGGGAGCCCGGTGAGGGTGAAGAACCCTCCTGTGGGGCCCGGGAGGGTGAAGAACCCTCCTGTGGGGGCCCGGGGAGGGTGAAGAACCCCTCCTGTGGGAGCCCGGTGAGGGTGAAGAACCTCTCCTGTGGGTGCCCGGTGAGGGTGAAGAACCCCTCCTGTGGGAGCCCGGTGAGGGTGAAGAACCTCTCCTGTGGGTGCCCGGTGAGGGTGAAGAACCCCTCCTGTGGGAGCCCGGTGAGGGTGAAGAACCTCTCCTGTGGGAGCCCGGTGAGGGTGAAGAACCCCTCCTGTGGGAGCCCGGGGAGGGTGAAGAACCCCTCCTGTGGGTGCCCGGTGAGGGTGAAGAACCCCTCCTGTGGGAGCCCGGGAGGGTGAAGAACCTCTCCTGTGGGTGCCCGGTGAGGGTGAAGAACCCTCCTGTGGGAGCCCGGTGAGGGTGAAGAACCTCTCCTGTGGGTGCCCGGTGAGGGTGAAGAACCCTCCTGTGGGAGCCCGGTGAGGGTGAAGAACCTCTCCTGTGGGAGCCCGGTGAGGGTGAAGAACCTCTCCTGTGGGTGCCCGGTGAGGGTGAAGAACCCTCCTGTGGGAGCCCGGTGAGGGTGAAGAACCCTCCTGTGGGAGCCCGGTGAGGGTGAAGAGACCTCTCCTGTGGGAGCCCGGTGAGGGTGAAGAACCTCTCCTGTGGGTGCCCGGTGAGGGTGAAGAACCCTCCTGTGGGAGCCCGGTGAGGGTGAAGAACCCTCCTGTGGGGCCCGGTGAGGGTGAAGAACCTCTCCTGTGGGTGCCCGGAGAGGGTGAAGAACCCCTGTGGGAGCCCGGGGAGGGTGAAGAACCCCCTGTGGAAACCCGGGGAGGGTGAAGAACATCCCTGTTGGAGCTCGGTGAGGGTGAAGAACCCTTGTGGGAACCCGGGGAAGGTGAAGAAACCCCCCCCCTTTGGGAGCCCTGGGGAGGGTGAAGAACCCCCTGTGTGAGCCAGGGGAGGGTGACGAATTCCCTGTGGGAACCCGTGGAGGGGGAAGAACCCCTTGTGAGAGGCCGTTTACGGGGAATAACCCTCTGTGGGAACCCGTTCAGGGAAAGAATCCCGTGGGTTAAAGGCCCAAGAGGAAGCGTGTAAAATATGGTTGAAAATAGTAATAATAATAATAATAGTAATAATAATAATAATAATAATAATAATAATATTATTATTATTATTATCCAATAATAAATAATTATTATTATTATAACAATAATAATTATTATAATTATAATAATGATAATAATAACAATAATAATAATAATAATGACTATAATAATAATTATAATAATAATAATAATTCTATTTTACATTTTCCACATTCTGACTCGTAACTGATGACGTACCACTGAAGTGGTGGGATTACCCATTTCTGCCACACTGGTCGAGTCTCAGCTCCTGGCCCCGCTTCTCAAGAATGCTGGGTCTAAGGGGAGAGTAGCTCCAACGCCTCTGATGAAGAGTTCTTCCCCCAACATCAAGGCAACTCTTTCTTAAAGGGGCCTTTCGTGAGCTCCCTGGTGTCTGTGGTAGAGCTCTCCACCACACGCTCACTTTCCTCATAATGACCCTATTTCACTGTCAATGACCCTATTTCACTGTCAATGACCTATTTCACCTCTCTATTACACTATCAATGACCCTATTTCACCTCTCTATTGCACTGTCAATGACCCTATTTCACCTCTCTATTACACTATCAATGACCCTATTTCACCTCTCTATTGCACTGTCAATGACCCTATTTCACCTCTCTATTACACTATCAATGACCCTATTTCACCTCTCTATTGCACTGTCAATGACCCTATTTCACCTCTCTATTACACTATCAATGACCCTATTTCACCTCTCTATTGCACTGTCAATGACCCTATTTCACCTCTCTATTACACTGTCAATGACCCTATTTCACCTCTCTATTACACTGTCAATGACCCTATTTCACCTCTCTATTACACTGTCAATGACCCTATTTCACCTCTCTATTGCACTGTCAATGACCCTATTTCACCTCTCTATTGCACTGTCAATGACCCTATTTCACCTCTCTATTACACTGTCAATGACCCTATTTCACCTCTCTATTGCACTGTCAATGACCCTATTTCACCTCTCTATTGCACTGTCAATGACCATATTTCACCTCTCTATTACACTGTCAATGACCCTATTTCACCTCTCTATTACACTGTCACTGACCCTATTTCACCTCTCTATTACACTGTCAATGACCATATTTCACCTCTCTATTACACTGTCAATGACCATATTTCACCTCTCTATTACACTGTCACTGACCCAATTTCACCTCTCTATTACACTGTCAATGTCCATATTTCACCAATTACACTGTCAATGACCCTATTTCACCAATTACACTGTCAATGACCCTATTTCACCTCTATATTACACTGTCAATGACCATATTTCACCTCTCTATTACACTGTCAATGACCATATTTCACCTCTCTATTACACTGTCAATGACCCTATTTCACCTCTCTATTGCACTGTCAATGACCCTATTTCACCTCTCTATTACACTGTCAATGACCCTATTTCACCTCTCTATTACACTGTCAATGACCCTATTTCACCTCTCTATTACACTGTCAATGACCATATTTCACCAATTACACTGTCAATGACCCTATTTCACCAATTATACTGTCAATGACCCTATTTCACCTCTCTATTACACTGTCAATGACCATATTTCACCTCTCTATTACACTGTCAATGACCCTATTTCACCTCTCTATTACACTGTCAATGACGTTATTTCAACTTTCCATTACAGTGACACTTATCCAATTTTATCCATTTAATTTTAAAAATCACAATGTAGTTTTCTCAAGTGATTGTTGTTTTCTCTGGTTCACTTAAAATCATCGACCACTTGATCAAGGGACTCAGGTTAAAAGTTTTTCTTACATTAGTCACTTTGAAAGGAACTTGAGCCATGGTTGTACTTTTGATATACCTGGTGCTTGCCTGGTCAACCAGGCTGTTGGTGCTGGAGGCTCGTTGACCTACATATCCATCACAGTTGATCTGGCACCTGGTGAAGATACTTACTTGTCCAGTTGTCTCCAGCAATTTTTTCTGACATCTTCTGGTAAGATGTTGAATAGTCTGGGGCCACGAATGTTGATACAGTGTTCCCTTATTGTGCCCACCGCACCCCTGCTTTTCATTGGCTTAATTATGTACTTCCCCATATCTCTCGCTCCAGTATGTTGTTATGGCAGTGTGCGGATTTGGAACCAGGCCCTTAAGTATTTTCCAAGTGCATATTATCATGTATCTCTCTTTCCTCCGCTCCAGTGAGTACATATTTAAGACTTTAAGGCGTTCTCAGTAATTTAAATGCTTTACTGGCTCTATGCGGGCCGTAAACGATGTCTATATATTTGTTCCAGCTCTAATATTTATCCAGCCATCAACACTGAGCAATGTTCCAAATGAGGGAGCACGGTGTGAGATTCCTGTGTCAAGATCTATACTGTGGTCGGTCACAGTAGTGGTTCATGCTGACCTTCTTAGTGTATACAAACCATCCTTAGCTGAATTAATCTTGTAAGGACAAACTGGCGTTTCTTACTCATGCGTCATGCAGCCCAAAGTTTGCGTCACGCATTCAACAACTAAGTCCCTCAGTATTGCATCATATATGTCAGGGCTTGGCGGCCTCAGAGCTGCGTCATACATTAGAATATTTAAGTGCTTCAGGGTAGCGTCATACACTCGGGGATTTGCGTCAAACACAATGAAGTATTCAAGTACCTCAATATTGCGTCACACACTCAAGGGTTGCGTCACACACTCAAGGGCTGCGTCTTCTACGCAACAATTTAGAGAACCACATCACTATGGTGTGGCTAAATTGCCTCTCCGCCCTGGGCCATTCGTGGGCCATTCGTCATGGCTAATGCACAAACCAGATGCTTCTTCTGTAATGAGAACTGAGAAGAGAAGGAGGGGAGAAGAGGGGAGGGAAGAAGATGGGAGGGGAGAAGAGGGGAGGGGAGAAGAAGGGAGGGAAGAGGGAAGGGGAGAAGTAGGGGAGGCGAAGACAGATAAATGCGAAGAGTGGGAAGGCAGAAGAGGGGAGGAAGAATGGGAAGGGAGACGAAGAGAAGAGGTTAGGGAAGGAGAGCGCAAGGATAAGAGTGAAGGAAGATGAAAAGAAAAATTGAAGGAAAATGGGGGCAGAGGAATGAAGAAGAGCGAAGAACAATCTTATAATAGTCAAGAAAAACGATTAACCCGCAGGGAATCACAACGCCCGAGGAATAGGAAGCAATCAGGGTCGACCGAAGGAAAAGGAGGATAGGTAGAGGAACAGAATGAGAGCTTATGGTTTTTTTTCCTCCCTCCATCCGTCTAGGATGCAGCAAGACGACACCATCTTCACCATCTATCCGACCGACGTTTCTGTATGTGGGGTCTGGATTTGATTGGTGTCTGGGGTAAGGAGGGAAATTCTTGGTACTTCTGAAAAAAGGTTAAACAAATAAGGACCTGCCTTGTATGGGCCAGTAGGCCTGCTGATTAAGACACATGTGCAACAGTTGAGTATACTGATGAAACGTTCGCCTACACGGTAGGCTTCTTCAGTCAAATACAAAGGCAGCAGTAGTAATGAAATAAAGATGATGTAATCAGTTTATCAACCTTGGAGAAAGGGTATTTGAGGGACTGACCACCTCAAAACTACGTCTTCAAGAGTGATGGACTGATGACATCGTCTTTACATCTCTACTGCTTCTGCTCACTCTTCTATACTCGAACGTTTCGCCTACTGTGTGGGCGAAACGTTCCGGAATAAAGATACCTAACTGTTGCATACGTCTTACCAACCTGTCCTTGCTGTATAGCATTTAATACTGGCCAGTAGGCCTGCTGCAGTGTTCCTCCATTCTTATGTTATGTCGTTAAAGGGGTCAACGCCCCCGTGGCCCAGTCTATGACCAGGCCTCCCGGTGGATCAGAGCCTGATCAAGCTGGCTGTTGGATTACGTGTGCTATCCACACACGTAATCCAACGTGCAAACCACAGCCCGGCTGATCCGGTACTGACTTTACTTATCTTGTCCAGGTCCCTCCTGAAGGTACCCAGGGGTCTATTGGTAATTCCCTTATGCCTGGTGGGAGGCTGTTGAACAGTCTTGGGCCCCGTCACCCACCAAGAACAACTCACCCACATGCAGTGGATTCCAACAGATCTTAAGAAGTTGTCATCAATAATGAACAACCGTATCGACTACAATTTTCGATTAGTTTTGTCTGTAAATGTTAATTATGTTATATTGCTTACATTCACAATCATAATTTTTACTGAACAGAGAAAAATAAAAAATGGTATTAATCTTGTTTCCGACTCGCGTTATGGAGTTTTATATATATATAAAAATCAATGATGAGGCCAAAACAGGTGTTTCTCGAATACACATCTGTACACAGGAGACCAGAATAGATGTAGAACGCTAGTACATCTGTACATAAGCCCAGAATACGTGTCGACCGCCTACGCACTTGTACACAGACCAAAATAGGTGTCGCTAGCCAGCACCTGTTCCCAAGAGACACTGGATATATCCCAATTAAAATTTACGGAACTGCGAGACCAAAAGGTCAATACGCGTTCTATATTATGATTCCAGATATACAAACACACACGCTGTGAGGAATCTTTTTTAAAAATATATATATAATTGCAGGACAGGGTCTGATGTCGGATATAACAGGCCTAGTATCAGGAGGATATAAGAGGTCTGATGTCGGATATAACAGGCCTAGTATCAGGAGGATATAAAAGGTCTGGTGTCAGGATATAACAGGCCTAGTATCAGGAGGATATAAGAGGTCTGGTGTCAGGATATAACAAAGATGGTGTCAGGAGGGTATAAGGTCCTGCTTCCTCAGAGGGGCAAATGTCTCACTCCACATTTATGATATTTTGTTCGTCAGGAAACAAAGGAACACCAAATATTAATGTCTTAAGATGGTTACACCTATTACTTTTCCATGTGACTAAGAGGTTCTTTCTCTGAAGGCCCCGATCTTCCATCCTCTCCCCGACCCGCCCCACCCTGCCCCCTGGGAAGCAAACACCAAGACGCTGGAAGTGCGTCAGGGGACACAGCCTGCGGTTCCAGGTGGCACTGAGGGGCGACACTACACCAAGATGAATGCCAACAAGTGTCAATAATAAGTTTATGTTCTTTTTTTTTTTTTGCTTGCTTCCGAGAGCTGCTGACGGAGAGGTTTGCAGGAAATATTACCCGAGTCTGGTGGAGAGTGTGTAGGTGGGGCGGGGGAAGGAGGCCGACTCAGGGAGGGACAGCGAGAGTGAAGTGGGAAGAAAGTGAAACAAGATGAGAACAAAGGTAAGGAGGTAAAAATCAAGGAAAGACGGGAGAGGAGTGTGATACAAGATTCAATTTTTCATACTATTTATAAATTTTAGAATGAAACTGTTTTGTTAATAATGCGCCGAGTTCAAATATGCTGGTGTGGGCGCCTAGCAGGGTGGTTAGGTCATTGGGGAGGTCGTAGACAATGGGAACAAGTTGACCTGTGGGCATCTAGCTCCCACTCTGAGAAGATGTCAGCCTGACGTCGATGGCTGAGGAGAGATATTGGAGTTGAATTCTCCAATACCTCTGGAGACATTAAATCAATATCTGGCTCATCTGCTATGTAACCACTTGAATTAACGATGGATTTGCGTCATGGGAACAATGTAAACACCAGCCAAGTGTTGTGTGTGCTGAGTGCCTGGCCTGACAGTGTTGCTCTTACTATCTGGCTTCTAGTGTAGTGTAGTGAGTCTCTATACAACTGTTTAGCGTTACAATATTAATGACATGTAAAACATTAATGTATTCACTTCCTTCTCATGGTATTATTTATGCATATTTAACTGTCTGAAATAACTTTACATTGTATGCGTAAGATGCCACATATCTCTTGTATGTACGTACCTAATATATATATATATATATATATATATATATATATATATTAGGGAATATTATGCGGATGGTGGTATGAAACCTAAGGTGCAATGACCCATGTGACCAGATGGTGTGCAACATTATGCTTGGTAACTACCCTTGCAGGTGGTAGACTTGCAAGTGTAGCCCCTAATTAGAATGAGAGTTGCAAAGAAATTGCAAGTGGGGAATAAACGTTGCAGGAAGAGGAGGAGGAGGAGGAGGAGGAGGAGGAGGAGGAGGAGGAGGAGGAGGAGGAGGAGGAGGAGGAGGAGGAGGAGGAGGAGGAGGAGATGAGGAGGAGGAGGAGGAGGAGGAGGAGGAGGAGGGGGAGGAGGAGGAGGAGGAGGAGGAGGAGAGGAGTACAACAAGTTATTAGGTGGTGGAGCAACGTGAGACCATGTCACTGGAGGTGAACATTGTCCTTCATCCAACTTGTGTCCCTCGAGGCAGTGATGAGTACCTGGCTACACACACACACACACACACACACACACACACACAACAGGCCTAGTGTCTAATCGACATGTGCCTAGGACAAAATGGTAACTAACTAACTAATACATACGAAGAGCAAGAACGGGAGAGGACAGTGATAACCGCTGGACTGGCCTCAGCAAACTAGAGATGTGGTCCAACAAGCGCCTTCTCGTGTTCAGCCCAAACAAACGCAAGTTCATGTGAACTGGAGACGGTGAGGCCAGACCTAACACAGCATACAACACAGAGGGAGACGGTGAGGCCAGACCTAACACAGCATACAACACAGAGGGAGACGGTGAGGCCAGACCTAACACAGCATACAACACAGAGGGAGACGGTGAGGCCAGACCTAACACAGCATACAACACAGAGGGAGACGGTGAGGCCAGACCTAACACAGCATACAACACAGACGGAGACGGTGAGGCCAGACCTAACACAGCATACAACACAGAGGGAGACGGTGAGGCCAGACCTAACACAGCATACAACACAGAGGGAGACGGTGAGGCCAGACCTAACACAACATACAACACAGAGGGAGACGGTGAGGCCAGACCTAACACAGCATACAACACAGAGGGAGACGGTGAGGCCAGACCTAACACAGCATACAACACAGAGGGAGACGGTGAGGCCAGACCTAACACAGCATACAACACAGAGGAGACGGTGAGGCCAGACCTAACACAGCATACAACACAGAGGAGACGGTGAGGCCAGACCTAACACAGCATACAACACAGACGGAGACGGTGAGGCCAGACCTAACACAGTATACAACACAGACGGAGACGGTGAGGCCAGACCTAACACAGCATACAACACAGGGAGACGGTGAGGCCAGATCTAACACAGCATACAACACAGACGGAGACGGTGAGGCCAGACCTAACACAGCATACAACACAGAGGAGACGGTGAGGCCAGACCTAACACAGCATACAACACAGAGGGAGACGGTGAGGCCAGACCTAACACAGCATACAACACAGAGGGAGACGGTGAGGCCAGACCTAACACAACATACAACACAGAGGGAGACGGTGAGGCCAGACCTAACACAAAATACAACACAGAGGGAGACGGTGAGGCCAGACCTAACACAGCATACAACACAGAGGGAGACGGTGAGGCCAGACCTAACACAGCATACAACACAGAGGGAGACGGTGAGGCCAGACCTAACACAGCATACAACACAGAGGGAGACGGTGAGGCCAGACCTAACACAGCATACAACACAGACGGAGACGGTGCTAACATCACCTGGGGTTGAATATAACACCAAACATATCACAAGGATTACACAAACGATAAAGCTTCAACAGCATATCAACGGCAAACTTCAAAATAACCTTCAAGAACGTGAATAAGAATCCTTTAGAACCTTATATACGACATAAGTGTGGCTACTTACTGAGTATGCGGCCCCAGCATGGAGCCACACCTGGTCAAGCACCTGCAGAAACTCGATAATAATAATAATAATAATTAAATAATAATAATTAATAATAATAATAATAATAATAATAATAATAATAATAATAATAATAATAATAATAATAATAATTTTATTCTTATAAATTCATAATACCCGATCATAGATCAAACTGACACCAATGCCACACTATATAGAAAGCCCCTGGTTGTGCAGAGCATTTCAGGCAACTTAGGTTAATTTTGTCCCCAAGATGCGACCCACACCAGTCCGCTAACATCCAGGTACCTACTTGCTGCTAGGTGAACATGGACAGCAGGTTTCTTAAGGAAACACACCCAATGTTTCCACCAGTACCGGGGATCAAACCACGGACCTCAATGTGTGAGCTGAGTGCACAGACAGTGTTTGAATGAAGAGGACCAAGATCAAGGGAACACAGAACGAAAACGGAAACACAGATGAGCCATAAAAATGTAAGGAAATAGTTGGATGAGGCAGTGGTGGAGGCAAACTTAATGCACAGCTTCGAGAATATATATGATAAAACCCCTGAGATGAGTAATTAGTGATGCCGATCAAAGCATTCTAAAAGGTGTGGCCCCGGAGCTAAGTCTCGATTCCCCGTCAACACAACTTGAGTACACAGGACCTCGGAGTGAACGCAGTACCGAGGATATCACCCGAAGCGAACATCACCCGAATAACCTCTGAAACAAAAGCCTGTCTGGCAAACTCTATTGCATTGATATGTTGATATATATACCAAGATACGCTGATATATCCATTGATATGTTGATATATACCAAGATACGCTGATATATCCATTGATATATTGATATATACCAAAATACGTTGATATATGGTATAATATGTTAACATATACCAAGATACGTTGGTATAGATCAGTGACCCCAAAATGGGCGGTGGAAAGATCCAGGGGGAGGTGGAAAGATCCAGGGGCGCGGTGGAAAGATCCAGGGGGAGCGGGGAAAGATCCAGGGGGCCGGTGGAAAGATCCAGGGGCGGTGGAAAGATCCGGGGAAGGGGCGGTAGAAAGATCCAGGGGGTGGAAAGATCCAGGGGGCGGTGGAAAGATCCAGGGGCGCGGTGAAAAGATCCAGGGGAGCGGGGAAAGATCCAGGGGGCCGGTAGAAAGATCCAGGGGGGCGGTGGAAAGATCCAGGGGGGCGGTGGAAAGATCCAGGGGCGCGGTGGAAAGATCCAGGGGGAGCGGGGGAAAGATTCAGGGGGCGGTGGAAAGATCCAGGGGGCGGTGGAAAGATCCAGGGGGCGGTGGAAAGATCCAGGGGGCGGTGGAAAGCTCCAGGGGGGCGGTGGAAAGCTCCAGGGGGCGGTGGAAAGATCCAAGTGGGCGGTAGACCCAAGGGAGCGTTTGTTTTACAAAATCTACAATATGACAAAATCTAAGTCACGAACACTTTAAGTAACACAAATGTTTTGCAAAGAATAGAATTAACGTAGAGTTATACACGAAATCATTAATCAGTATTATCACAGCAGTAAATAAAATCAAGGCACTAGCTGTTAACTCCCGACTGTGTCAACACCTCTGTCCTGAGAATGATGAAGTTTTTGAACGTTTGTTGTTGTAGACACAAGTTAGACGACTGTCAAAGGCAAACTTCCTGAGTCGTTTCTTTTCACTTTTTTAAAACAGTTGTTGAAATCTTCCAAGACACCAGTTCTGTTCTATGTGATGAACTAAGAAACATCAAGCATGACATTGCTTACTTGCCCCTTAATTTGCAATTACAATTAAATGAGGTTAATCTTATCAAAGTCAAGTCAGCTCTTTCCACTTTTCTGTCCAGGTTACGGTTATTCCAGCGTAACATAGGCCGTGGTGAGCTCTTCCAGTTTCCCAGCCTCTCTGAATTGGAAAAGAAGAGGCGGAGGCGTTGACCTCCAAGTGTATTGTGCACACTTGAATCACCTGCATGATCAACCCATTCCTAGATATCAGCAATGAGGAAACAGGAATGGTGGAGGAAGAACTGATGTCACTCCAAAATGACACTGAGCTGAGGCCAAAGATCAAAAAATCACAATAAGGTCAATATATACTTTATTACTTTCCCAACGTCATATTTAGTAGAGCGAGGCTTCACTACAGTGACCAAGCTTATTACCAAGCAAAGAAACACAATGACAATTACTGAACGGTGGGATCTAGGACTTCTTCTTAGTGTCTTCAAGACTGATGTTGAGAGGTTGATGTTCCTGCATCAAGGACATCCATCTTATTAACAATGTCAAGACAACGGTGTTACAGATGAGATGTAAATCTACCCTTCCATGTTGTTAAATAAACTGCTTTGCTATATTAATTTTTATTTGTAAAGTAAATAAGCCTGTTATGTTTGTATGTGTGTGTGGGGGGTGGGGCGCCGCCCCGTGGGATCCAAGGGGGCGGCAGCCTAAAAAAAAGTTTGGGAACCACTGGTCTAGATGAAGAAAAATGTCGGTACACGTTGTAACATGTCGCTAAATGTTATAACGCATAACTAAAGCGCGACGGCCAACAGCAACAGTTGAGTGGATCTGGGAGAGCCA